>JAECUM010027918.1:0-19138 GCA_016617855.1 Megalonaias nervosa | reverse complement strand
TATGTACAGCATTACACCAGTTCAGTTTCATACCGTACATGCCTGATGACAGAATGAGTTGTGTGTAAACAAAGGTTGCAAAGTTTTATTTACATGCAGATTACCTTATTTTCAAAATCATCAAAGTCATTACTCTGGATATTCATTGTTGAGAACTGTAAAATGGTCTGTACCTTTTAGCTTTACTGGTCATAAACTATAAGAGCTTAGTTGATGGTCTGTTGTCTGTTTGTCGATTTTCCATCCACTAGCAAATGTTTGCTTTTGCTACGTGGAAAATTGTGATGAAACTCCACCCACAAAATTCTGCCGGTGGTATCTGCTTTTGCTCCTTCTGAATGGAGGGGAATATCAACATGAGGTTTTCACCAGATCTCTAATTATGATACCTAATTGACCCTGAATGACAATGGGGCAGATGTGACCGCAAATAGGGCTGTCACAATGAACAGCAGTGAAAATCTCGTCATTAATTCTTCTGAATGGATGATTGTATCAACATGAGGTTTTCACCAAAAGTCTTCTGATGGTGTCCTGTTATGAAAATGATACTGATTTTCATCCATGATGGCTGTGGCAGTGGTTAATTTGAAAATCTTATCATTCAGAAATATCACAGATGGCTTCAATATTCAGCATTTAAAAAAAATGGTCTTTTCTTGAAATCCTGGAAATTCTTTTTGGACAGTAGACGCCGTTTCCTTTGAGGGATTGTCTGTAGTATTAAAATAGTTCTGTGACAGTGTAACTAGATTGCAACTGAGCTGTTGTGTTTGACATATAGCACATATGACTTAATAAGTTCACACACACATGCACACACACACATACACATACACTTTAGTGCACCTTGACTTCAAGGGTTGGGTCAGTTTCAATAATGGATTTAGGATGTGTATTGCACTTTGATTTCAAGGGTTGGGTCAGTTTCAATAATGGATTTAGGATGTGTATTGCACTTTGACTTCAAGGGTTGGGTCAGTTTCAATAATGGATTTTTTAGGATGTGTATTGCACTTTGACTTCAAGGGTTGGGTCAGTTTCAATAATGGATTTAGGATGTGTATGCACTTTGATTTCAAGGGTTGGGTCAGTTTCATTGGGACTGGATTTAGGATGTGTATTGCACTTTGGCTGCAAGGGTTGGGTCAGTTTCAGTAATAGATTTAGGATGTGTATTGCACTTTGACTTCAAGGGTTGGGTCAGTTTCAATAATGGATTTAGGATGTGTATTGCACTTTGATTTCAAGGGTTGGGTCAGTTTCAGTAATGGATTTAGGATGTGTATTGCACTTTGACTTCAAGGGTTGGGTCAGTTTCAATAATGGATTTAGGATGTGTATTGCACTTTGATTTCAAAGGTTGGGTCAGTTTCAATAATGGATTTAGGATGCATATTGCACTTTGACTTCAAGGGTTGGATCAGTTTCAGTGGGACTGGATTTAGGATGTGTATTGCACTTTGGCTGCAAGGGTTGGGTCAGTTTCAGTAATGGATTTAGGATGTGTATTGCACTTTGATTTCAAGGGTTGGGTCAGTTTCAATAATGGATTTAGGATGTGTATTGCACTTTGATTTCAAGGGTTGGGTCAGTTTCAGTAATGGATTTAGGATGTGTATTGCACTTTGACTTAAAGGGTTGGATCAGTTTCAGTGGGACTGGATTTAGGATGTATATTGCACTTTGATTTCAAGGGTTGAGTCAGTTTCAGTAATGGATTTAGGATGTGTATTGCACTTTGACTTCAAGCATTTAATCAGTTTCAGTGGGCCTTGATTTAGGATGTGTTTTATTCAGCATGATCATACTGAAATTCATACTGGACTTCTAAACTGTTGAAATCGCTGCATAGCCTAAGGGAGCTAACTTTTCCTGCATGCACATACACATGATGGGACTCCAGTTTTTGTTAACTTCATATCTGTGCATTTATTGTGATGCACTTTATCTTCACAGATTTGCCCAAATATAATTTTTTTTTAAAAAGTGCACAGTTCAAGTATGATATTGAATAAGATACCTTCATTTCATGATCAGTACAGTCTTTGTATCGATTGGCATAAAGATGGAAATCTAAGCTTAGATGTTACATTGTTTGTCTTGTTTAGTGATTACCTTTTGTTTCAAATCATGCATGGAATCAAGACTGGGCAAATACCATGCCATTTACCTCTTTTCTTTGTGGACATAGAGTAAAAGATGACTTGGCAGCTTATTTCAACCAAATTTAAATTCTTAATATTTAATAAAATAAAATGCTACAAAATTGATGATTGTTAATGTTTTTCTTCAAATTTCTAATTTTTTAAAACATGCATTCTTATTTAACATTAGACAAGGTTGGCACCTCTGGATATGAATCGGTAATTGAGAGTGTGCAGCCTGAAATGGACTTGTATTTCAATATGATGTCAGTGAATGTTGTCAAATGAAAATAATTAATATTTTGTTTAAAGTGGGGAAGACCTGTAATGCTGCTGTTACCATGGCACAGTTGCATATCAAGGGTAAAAATTATGGGATGCATGCATTCATCACACCTCTGCGAGACTTTGAAACACATCAGCCTCTGCCAGGTAAGTGAGATAACCCAGTATAATTTTATCTTTGCTGAGCTGCTAGCTTGATTGATTGAATATCCCTGTATTTTAAGAAAAGCACTAACATATTCTGCTACAATCTATGTGTAAAAGGTATAGATGTATGTCTAAATGGTGTACATGTGTGTGTAAAAGGTGTACATGTGTGTGTAAATGGTGTACATGTGTGTGTAAAAGGTGTACATGTGTGTGTAAAAGGTGTACATGTGTGTGTAAAAGGTGTACATGTGTGTGTAAATGGTGTACATGTGTGTGTAAATGGTGTACATGTGTGTGTAAAAGGTGTACATGTGTGTCTGAAAGGTGTACATGTGTGTCTGAAAGGTGTACATATATATTTAACATCCTTGAACTCCTCCTACACCATTATAACTAGTTTTGTGAAACTTTGCATTGTAAAACTATGGGTATACTTGCTGGGAATGAAAATACAAGAGATACTGACATTTGCTCCCTGTAGCAGTCCTTCCCCCAAGGGACCTACCCGGAAGGTTGCAAGTTCATTTTGGAGGTCAAAACAGAGAACCATCAGGATATGTAACCTTCAGAAAGTGGTCAAAATTGAAGCATATGGATAGGTGACCTACAAAAATTGGTAAAAACAGAGAAGATTGGGTATATGTAATCAAGAATAAGAAGTCAAAACAGAAGAATGGGATAGGTGACCTACAGAAAGAGACCAAAACAGAACCATAAGGATATGTGGCTTACAAAAAGAGAATTCGTGCTTATTTATTTGTATAGGGTACTGCTACAACTGTCAGAAGACCACAAAAACAGTTGACCAATGATTAAAGTGATTTGTGTCTTTCTGTGTAATATAATGACTATTGTCTTTAAAATAAATAACTGTCCAGAATCTTCATCTAAAGCCCTCTCATCGATGAATAGTTCTCTTTATGAACTTCCTTATAAGGCAATAATTTTATTGTTCATTTTTATTTTTGACCAGGTATCATCATAGGGGACATAGGACCAAAGTTTGGCTACGGTGGAAATGACAATGGTTTCCTTTTGTTCAAAAACTACAGAATTCCAAGAGACCATATGCTTATGAGATACGCTAAGGTGAGTAAAGAATGTAGCACACACAGCATTTTTATTTTTATGTCATATATCTGTGTAATTTCTATTTTAATCTTGATGGTTCACTAGTGGGTCAACTTGTCCAGCTATATCTGCTCCTTTATGGGTTCCTTAAGGTTCGTTTAGGGTCATTTTAGGGTCCCTCAAGGCTCATTTTATAGGTCTCTCCACTTTCTCTTTCATTATGTAATGAATTCACAAATAAACAGATTTGTTTGCTGATGATGCAACCTTGTATACATATAGCTCTGACAATGAAGTTATCCAAACAAGATTAGACTCTGATCTTAATAGAGTAAAGAGTTGGGCACAGTAAAGTATGTTGGTAATTAATGGAGGAAAAACAAATGTATGATTTTTGGGAAATCACAAAAACTACATAAATTAAGGAGCCCAAAATTAGTTCTTACAGTAAATAGTCATCAGTTAGAAAGCTTTTAGGTGTATGTGTAGATAATAATTTACAGTTGGATGACCATCTTAATGATAGTTGTAAAGCACCATCATCCAGAATTGCCTTACTGATTAAAATCTAGGAATATCAGCCTACAGAAACTAGCATTCTGTACTACAGTGCATGTATTCCTCCAAGAACGGATTATTGTTCAGAAGCAAGGAGAAATTGTGCCAAACCTAAGGTTGATAAGATTTATGAACTTAATTAAAGGGCAAGATTAATTTAAAGTACAAGTCATAAAGTCATGTAGGCATTTGGTACTGGCTGTTTCAGCTCATAGGTGTCATTTTTTTGGAATTAAATTACATTACATCTTAATTGACAGTACTCCTTGTTGATGGAAGATCATAAAGTAGACTCTATATATGGCAAAATCAGTCTTAAAGTATGCTGACATTCTGAGATGAAGCCAACCAATAAGGTGAGAACCTGTTTAAACCAGATTGAATGTCACACATTGTGTCATAATGAAAGCAATTCATATTTGAGAAAATTTGAACTAGGCCCTACACTGGTAAATGATTAGACCCATGTCAATTTTTCTTGACCCAAGTTAGTGCCAGTTTGCTATTGTAAAAGTGGATAGTGATCTGAAATTTTTGTCTGGAAGTTTTGTGATCATAACTAAGGGGCAGATAACTCACCAATCTGGAAGGAACAGACTTTTGCAAAAATTAGAATTTAGGACAACAATTAATATTGTATGAGGTATGTGAAGGCATCCACATGACTACATGGATGTGTAGTTGTGATGCACCTGTTGATTATCCATCAAAATAATTATTTACAGAATTAATATGCTGAATGGTTAACATTATTGAAAGGATTGATTTTCACAAAGCAGTTCTTGTATATAAATGTCTACACGGAGCAACAACATAGCATCTTCAGAATTTATTCAGGCTTTATTCAGCACTTTATCAGTTGAGATCAATATCACATGGAAACCTTCATCCTCCAAAACTAAGAACTTACAGAATATCTTCCAAATTTCCTGGTCCAGTTCTGTGGGATAAGTTTCCATTGCATGTAAAATGTTCAAGAAACATCGCAGTATTAAAGAAGAGACACAGTGAGCATGTACATGTTGGTAAGAATTTATAATATAATTTAGTATTTATGGGTCCGCCTTGTATGCTGGAGGTTGTGGGTTTGAACCCTGGCCGGGTCATACCAAAGACATAAAAATGATACTAACAGCTGCCTCGCTAGGTGCTTAGCATTAAGAGGTTTGTGTTAGGACTGGTCGGCCTGGTGTCAGGCTAATGTGACTGGATGGGACATCATGCTCCGTGTCTGCGGCATGATGCCTCAGTGCTAGACATCACTATTAACAGCCACACTGCAGATATCATAGCAATATGATTTAAAAAATCGTTAAAGCTATGTTAAAAATCCAATCACACACACACGCACACAGAGTATTTATGATTTTATAGAAATGTATAAGTTACTAATAAATTATAATGTATTATTTATGATATTATAGACATGTACATCTTACTAATTAAATTATAATTCAATATTTATAATACTGTTGACATGTTAAACTAAATAGTAATTACAGTTATCATTCATATTATGTACATTGTTTTACTTACTTCTTAACTTGGGCTCAAGGGAGAATAGTCCTTTACTAAATGAGTTATCTTCTATAAATAAAGTATCATTATTTTTGTACCAAATCAAGGGATTTACATTGCAAGTTACTTTAGGGTCCAATAGTAAATTGATTAGGACCATCTATGCAGTTTTCTTTTATAGGCACATTATAATACTGCAGTGTTGCTAAATACATGTGTATGAAGGGACACCACAAATGTGCTTGACCTGTCAGAGCTGTATTTTCTGTATATTTTGCAGAGTCATGAAATTCAGTTACTATTATTTCATTGACAAATCAATCAGAATTGGAAAATTTTTTGCATCAGATAGGTGTGATGCAAATTCATCAAATTTATTTAGGATAAAATAAAAACCTAAGTAGTTGAAAAATTACCATTACTCTGTGCTTGCACTTTGTTTTGAGCCTTAGGCTGTTTTCTTGCTACTGTATTGAAATAACTTTGTATTCTTATACTTTAGGCACTTGTCTGTGATCTGTCACAAAATGTCTTGTGACGAGTGTCTAATTTAGGAATTTTCATTTTTCTCTGTGTGAAACATTACTTTTATTGTGATGAAATTGTGATGAAATTGTCAATATAAAGTGATTATGAATTATTTCCCCTGATAGATTACAAATGCTTGCAAATGGTGGCACTCTGTTCAGCTAAAACCCCAATGTTAGTCAGTGAAACAGAAACACATGTGGCCTTTTATTCATCTTTCATTATGAGCTTCCATTACTATACAGCACTTCAGATAAGTTCAGAAACAGATCCTGGTCCTGTAATGGCTGGACTCAACACAACTGGCTTGTCTAAGATAGATCCACAACTTATGGATAATTAGAACTTATGTCAATGTGTTGTCAAGCCCATTTGTGGCATTAAAATTTACAAAAAGAAATTAAGACCCAGTCAGCATGAATGCTAGCTTAATAATTTTGAGAAATATGTTTTTGCCTGTTATTATGCAAATCTATTATTCTATGAATTCACTATTATTTGTAAAGGTTTTTAAAATGGATTTCCTGGATGCTATGAACCCAGTTGAAGTCCAGTGAACAAGCATTACCCTTTGAAAAGAATACCACACACGTCCCCAGCATAAAAATATATGGATTTATAAAAAGATCCTTTTTATTTGCAATGCAAGAAAATTTGATACCCAGTAAAACAAACATTTCCAGAAGAGGGTAATTGTCCCTTCAAATTATTTGAGAGATATCTTGATTGGAATGCTTGTACAGAGAACTAACTGCAGTTGTTACTTTAAAGCAGGCATGGGAAACTTTCTCCAGGAATGTGCTGGATAAGTTGTTTTAAAGCCACACCCTAAAATGTAAATTAATGGATAAAACCAGGTTATGGGCTGAATCTGACCCATGGCTGTATTTGCCCACCCCTGCTTTAAAGTTTTCCTTCTGAGATTCCTCTACTCAAATTAATCTTTTCATTGTGAACTAATGTTTTCACACATTGACAAATAAATACTGAGTGAAGATAATTAATAATGTCACACACTGACAAACAAATACCAAGTGAAAATAATTAATATTGTCACACACTGACAATAAATACTGAGTGAAGATAATTAATATTGTCACACATTGATAATAAATACTGAGTGAAGATAATTAATATTGTCACACATTGACAATAAATACCAAGTGAAGATAATTAATATTGTCACACATGGACAATAAATACCGAGTGAAGATATGTTTCAGCGATTAAGCAATGTATCCATCTTGGGAATTGATGGTTCTGCAGTAACTGAAATGTTCGAAGTAAAGTGTGAGGCAGATAAATAAACCATTTGCAATAAAACATGGCATTTAGTTTATATTTCTTTTTTAAGATATGACATGTTAATATCGTTTGTTTTTGTTTACATTTTTAGCATATTTAATATAAATACCTAATTCAAGCCATATTCATCTTTGCAAGCCAATGTTACGATATGTTAGCCTGTATAGACCCTGGCAGATTGATCAGATATTTCACTGCTTCAGTCTATGAATTTCATTGGATGTGCTTCCAGTCAAAATCACATTGTTCAGATCTGAACACTGTTCTTTTGTGATTGATGCAAGGGGTGTGTACAACTGAATATTGGCTCATAAATAATTGATTTCCGATTGCCAGTCCATGTTTGCACAAATACATCCCTTTCTTCAAATAAACCTGTAATAATTCTTTCAGATATGTAGCCAGACTTTTGATATTAAACTTACAAAAATATCTTTTTGAAGTCAAGTACCGCCACCATTTTTGGCTGATGTACAGCACACCACTGTTACATACTATTGGTTCGTTGTCATTACATACCAAGGAACAAAACTTGTGAAATCCAATAGATGTTGCTAGTGCAAATCACTCAGATATCTGATTCATCTGCCAAAGTGTAGTTAGGTTAACATATCAGATCTTGGCTAGTGAAGATGAGCCATATTATGAAAACATTTCTTCTAATGGTCAGTCAAGTAGAGTTTTCAAATAATTGTTTGCTAACAGGTGGAGAGAGATGGAACATACACCAGTCCTCCAAGTGCAAAGCTTACCTATGGGCCCATGATACATGTGAGAGCCCTCATTGTTGGTGACGCTGCCAGGTCTCTGGCCCAGGTTGCAGTTATTGCCACACGGTACAGTGCTGTTCGAAGGCAGTCAGAGATGAAACCAGGGTATGTACAGATTTGTCTCCCCTGTCAAGCATAAGAGGGTCTTAGGTGTCACATATCTGGTGGCATTGTGTTTTTGGCATAGGCATCAACCTTAAGTTTTTTATATTTATCTGTTTTCTCTGACACTGTTGCAAGAACAGTCAGAATTTCACATCATTCATTGTGGAGGGTACTGCTTATCACAGGCAAAAGGTCACTATGACATGCTTTTCATGCTTATCACAGGCAAAAGGTCACTGTGACATACTTTTCACACTTATCACATGCAAAAGGCCACTGTTACATACTTTTCACACTTATCACAGACAAAAGACCACTGTGACACTTTTCATGCTTATCACAGTCAGAAGATCATGGTGACATACTTGTCATACTTATCACAGGCAAAAGGTCACTGTGACATACTTTTCACACTTAACATAGGCAAAAAGCCACTGTGACATACTTTTCACACTTAACATAGGCAAAAGGCCACTGTGACATACTTTTCACACTTAACATAGGCAAAAGGTCACTGTGACATACTTTTCACACTTAACATAGGCAAAAGGCCACTGTGACATACATTCATGCTCTCACAGGCAAAAGGTCACTGTGACATAGTTTTCACACTTAACATAGACAAAAGGCCACTGTGACATACTTTTCACACTTAACATAGGCAAAAGGCCACTGTGACATACTTTTCACATTTAACATAGGCAAAAGGCCACTGTGACATACTTTTCACACTTAACATAGGCAAAAGGCCACTGTGACATACTTTTCACATTTAACATAGGCAAAAGGCCACTGTGACATACTTTTCACACTTAACATAGGCAAAAGGTCACTGTGACATACTTTTCACACTTAACATAGGCAAAAGGCCACTGTGACATACTTTTCACACTTAACATAGGCAAAAGGCCATTGTGACATACTTTTCAAGCTCTAGTGACTTAGAATATGCCTCGAAGGAGGAGGCAACACATTATTGTATGGAATTATTATTCATTACCCACGGACTTTGTAGAGGAAAGGCAGGAATGTTATATATCCTGTCCATGTGTGTGTTCATGTGGGTATGCATGAATAATTATGCAACTCCAGTGACATTCATGTTAGAGACTTTAAACCTCTATATCTAATAAGGGATCATAGCTAGTTATCTTTCCAGCAGGTGGAGCCACAGAAAATCCCAGTCTCAATATTTGGTTATCCTTGGACTTTATCATTAAACAGAAATATCTATATATTGATCAGTTGAGATATTTTAATTCACTCATTATAAGACAATTAAATATATACAAAACAACTATGAGAACAGTTTTGTTTTTAAACCTTAATAAAAAGTTTTTTTAAAAATTGCATTTATTGGGTGAACAAATGTGAAATACTTGGACAGAGAGAGGTAGAATGACTTAACATAAATTTACAATAATTACCTCTTTTAACAGAGCTAGGCCTCATATAAATAAACGATTAATATATCAGTGAACAGATTTGTTTGTGTATGTGTTTGGTAATCAGAAACAATTCATTTTAAAATATTACATTGTATTCTCAATTTTATTGCAAACTGTTATTGCAAAACGAACCGCTCTGGTGGCCTAGTGGTTAGAGCGTCCGCCTTGGATGCGGGAGTTCATGGGTTCGATCCCCGGCCGAGTCATACAAAAGACTTACAAAAATGGTACTAACAGCTGCCTCGCTTGGCACTCAGCATTAAGAGGTTAGTGTTAGGACTGGTCAGCCTGGTGTCAGGATAATGTGACTGGGTGGGACATCATGCTACATGTCTGCGGCATGATGTCCCAGTATTAAACATCACTATAAACTGCCACACTGCAGACATCGTAGCGATATGACTGAAAAATTGTTAAAGCTTTGTTAAAAATCCAAATCACACACACACACTCATTGCAAAACTAAAAACATACCAATACAACTTTATTTAGACCATGAAAATATCTCTCACCTTGTCTCTCTCAAGTAATATTTGGAGTATAGATTGGCTGAATAAAATAAAAATAGAATAGTTCACTTCTAGCAAATCTGACATTTATCATTGTACACACACACCTGTACAACATCTCTCTCTCTTTCTCTCTCTCTCTCTCTCTCTCTCTCTCTCTCTCATGTAAGGGTTAAATATCAAATTATATCCGTTTGAAATAAGAAGCAAAGATGTCATAATAAAGATAATAACGCTATGTTTGTTTTTACTGGAGGAGAACAGCAGTAACTGCAGACTATTTTTTTTATATTTATATGACTTGTACAAATACTTGTTTTGGACATCATTGAAAAACTTGTTGTCATAGGCCTCAAACCTGAGATTAAAAACAACAATTACAGTTGAACATAATGCAGATTTAATATTACTTTAAAAATATATTAAATATATGTTTAACATAAAAAAATATTGAACGAGAATCTTGTGTATTTCCAAACTAACAGTTAAAATCATTGCTAAGGAAATCTAAAATTTTTACTAAATTACCCCATCATACAACCATCTAAAGAATTATTTTTTAAAAAAATCACTGAATATTGCATGCATTTTGTAATTTTAGGGATATGAGTCTGTTGAAAAAGTAACATCAGAAAAGATTCACATAGTTAATTGTTTGAAATTGACAAGTATTTCGTTTTTATACAGAAACGAGCAAATGTGATTTTCTATTTATGACAACAATATCACCTATTATGCCTAATATTTGCTTGACCTATCTATTAACTCTTTTTTTCACCTAGATAACTTAGCTCCTCGTCTTTCAAACTCCTGTCTCACTGACGACAACGTAGATGTTCCGTACAATTTAGATATTTTACAAAGCAAATTGAAGATGCTATATTTGTTATTGCTTGTTTGGTGAGGAACTATACCAGATGTTATCTTGGACCGCTTTGCTCCATGGTGCCACCTATTGATTTAAAGGGAAGATAACTGGCTACGATCCCTCATTGGAGTAGATCTGTGGATGTGCACAATATTGTTCTATCCCAAGGAGAAGGAACTTTGGGGTGGTTGTGATACGTTTATAAATATTGACAGAAAAGACTGGCTTATTAGCTGTGCTACACAATTAATCAGTAATCAGTAATTACTGTAATCAGTAATTACTGTAATCAGTAATTACTGTAATCAGTAAAATAATATTATGCCGAAACGTCATTACAAAAACTCACTTTGGACTCTGATGTGCTTTAAATATTATTATTTGAGTAAATTGTTAAAGTTTGTCATAAAAAGTATAGTATTCGATTACCTATTTGTACATGTGAGAAGAGTTACCTCCAATTGACTATGCTGTAAGCTTTTCATTTTGGAGGTCCATTCCCTTTGAGAACATGGTTGCCCTAAGTGAAACATGTATAATGACCATTTTTATGCACCACAATGATAGCTGAGGGAATGCTTCTGCCAGTCTGTCCATCACACCATGAATACATTTTGATTTAGGTCACTTTTCAGGCACACTACTGGGACATCAGTTTCATGAACATGTTTTAAGTTTTTCTTGAGAATCACTACAAATGCTGTATTTAGTTGGGTTTTTTTTTTCAGATGCTAAAACAGTTTGCATAAAATACTTTCATGACTTGTGGTTTCCCGACATCATTTGAAAAGAACTAGTACTTGTCTATGTAATTATTGACCTTAAGTAATAAGAAAAATGGGACAGACTAACATAGTTTTCAGAAAGTTTAAGAAGTTGCTTATCAACTGAAAAGTTAAAGTTAAATTACTGAAAACTGGAGAATTGACATTATAAAAAGACCATTTATTTTCTGGTAGCCTAATTGGTTAGAGCATCTGCCTTGGATGTGGGAGGTCACGGGTTCGAGCCCTGGCCAAGTCATACCAAAGACTTATAAAAATGGTACTAGCAGCTGCCTCGCTTGGCACTCAGCATTAGGAGGTTAGCATTAGGACTAGTTGGCCTGGTATCAGGATAATGTGGCTGGTTTGTTAAAGTTTGTCATAAAAAGTATAGTATTCGATTACCTATTTGTACATGAAAAATGAAAAGCTTACAGCATAGTCAATTGGAGGTAACTCTTCTCACATGTACAAATAGGTAATCGAATACTATACTTTTTATGACAAACTTTAACAATATTTTAACATGATGCCACATGTCTGCAGCGTGATGCCTTAGTGCCAGACATCACTATAAACTGCCACACTGCAGACATTGTAGCAATATGACTGGAAAATCGTTAAAGCTACATTAAAAATCCAAATCACACACACACACACACACACAGAGAAGACCATTTATTTGAATGATATTATATGCATATTAAATGCCAAATAATTTCACTGGAGAACAGTTAATTTAAGAAATAATTTAGCACCAAACAGATCCTTATTTCATATTATTTATGTACTGTTATGAATTTCTAAAATATTGGAATGTAATTTGACTTGATGAATTTGGCAGAGCCCTATGGTAATCTGTTTGGTTTTCACAAGATAACTCTGCTGGGAAATGTTGGACTTCAAAATAAATTTGTATGATGCTTAATATTGAGAGAAAAAAACAAAAGAATTAAGTTTCCAGATATGTACTCATTTGCAAGAGTTCTGGCCCCTGATTGCCCATCCTTCTAACCCTGGTGTTCTTTGCTTAACCTTAGCAATGATTGTTGGATTTCAGCCAGATTTTTTTTATGCTGCACTTCATTTATGAGACCATGAACAAGTTCAGTTTCCAATATATTACATCACTTTCAGAAGTTGTGTCTCCTGATAGCACATTGTTTTGACTTTAGTTTCCACAGCAAAATGTTTCCAAAGTGTGCTGTATTGCAACAATATTTGGCATGCAGTTTTATATTGATGAGACTTTGAATGGCTTTAATTTCCAGCATTCCATATTGTCATTTACAAGAGCTCTGCCCCCTGGTTGCCTGGCCTCAAACTTTGGTTTCAGAAATTTAACTTTACCAAAGTTTGTTGGATTGAACCAAATTGGGTTTTATGGCTTTATATTGATCAGACCTTGTACGAGTTTGGTTTCCATTGTTTCATGACATCATTTACAGGAGTTATGTCCCCTTTTTGCATATCCATCTCACTTTTGATTTCCATTATTTCATATATCATTTGCGGGAGTTATGTACATGTGCCACTCTTGGCACTCAGCATTAAGAGGTTAGTGCTAGGACTGGTCGGCCTGGTGTCAAGATAATGTCTGGGTGGGGCATGATACCCCAGTGCTAAACATCAATATAAACTGCCACACTGCAGACATTGTAGCAATATGACTGAAAAATTGTTAGAGTTGTGTTAAAAATCCAAAATCACACACAGGAGTTATGTCCCCTTAATGCCTATCTTTCTCACTTTAGATTTCTAGTGTTTCATGACATCATTTACAGGACTTGTGCCTGTCATTTGGTTTCTGCAGCATGACTTTAACAAGAATTGTTGGATTTCAACCTGATTCAGTAAGCAGATTTGTGTTGATGAGACTTTGAAATAGTTCATGTTGCAGGAATTATACCCCTTAATTGCCAGTTGACCTGACTGGTTGTGGCAGCATTACCAAGGATTGTTCAGTCTGAACGAAATTTAACTATGTCTTCATATTGTTAAGTTTTTATTGAATGAATGGGATTTCAATCTTGCCGTTTAATCATTTGTAGTAGTTAAGGCCCTGGGATACCAATTCATCTTTGTTATCTAACATAATTCTCTCAGTCTAAGTTCCAGCACAGCAAATTGTAGTTATTGATGCCCTGTTTGGTTCACCTATTGCCTATAGCTCTGATAATTTTGTACATATTCATGTATATATATCAGTCACACTCAAGGATGGGGTCAGTTTACTGGTTCTCTTAGTTCTGTTTAGATTGGGATAGGTTCACTAGTTCTGTTAGTACTGTTAAAACTGGGATGTGTTCACTGTTTATGTTAGTGATATTTAGACCAGTATTGGTTGACTGCATCAGTTAGTACTGTTGAGGATAGGTTTGCTGGTTCTGTTAGTAGTATTTAGACCAAGATCATTCCACTGGTTCTGTTAGTACTGTTTAGACTTGGATTGGTTCACTGGTTTTGTTAGTACTGTTTAGACTTGGATTGGTCCACTGGTTTTGTTAGTACTGTTTAGACTTGGATTGGTTCACTGGTTTTGTTAGGACTGTTTAGACTTGGATTGGTCCACTGGTTTTGTTAGTACTGTTTAGACTTGGATTGATCCACTGGTTTTGTTAGTACTGTTTAGACTTGGATTGATCCACTGGTTTTGTTAGTACTGTTTAGACTTGGATTGGTCCACTGGTTTTGTTAGTACTGTTTAGACTTGGATTGGTCCACTGGTTTTGTTAGTACTATTTAGACCAGGAATGGTTCACTGGTTTTGTTGGTACTTTTTTAGACTTCATCTGACCTGTTTTAATTTTGTTGTTATTCAGTAACAAACTTTCTGATTTATGTTTGTGCAGATTTTCTTAATTAGTAGAAGATGGTAGCAATTAAAAAATGGCATGGTTCTTGCTTCACATGTGAAGTTGTGTTTTCTAATATGCGTACAGTTTTTTGTTGACTTCCAATTTTACTGAGAACTAACTCATTATTATAGCTCAGGATTTCTTTGCTTGGGCTTAGATTTTTCATTTGCTTTGGGGTATTGAATGAATAGCTTCTCTCACATATTTGACATCGAGCACAATTATTTTCTTCTTGTTTGAAAATGAATCATGCTCAGTACAGTAGTTCAGAATGAAAATAGGACCCTTTAGTTTTGTAGGGTTAACATTTGCTTCATGTAGACTGGATTCATTCTTGTAAATCTTTATAATTTAAAGCTAAGAAAATTCTGATTCTTGCATTTCAGTGAGGGAGAGTCTCAAATCATAGACTACCAGACTCAACAAGAAAAGCTGTTCCCACAGATAGCAAACTCCTATGCACTCTTGTTTGTGTCACGGTACATGCTGGACACCTATCTTGATATCACTCGACAGATTGACCAAGGAAAAACAGATGAATTACCTCAGGTAGGTTTTTACTGTACACAGGTTTATCCAAGTGTGTCAAGGAATTGACAGTTAGTTCTATCGCCATTTTTCTGTGAAGATTCTGTCATGGTATATGCTGTACATGTATGCTGAGATCACTTGACCAATTTACTAAGTAAACACAGATCAGTTACCTCAGGTGGGTTTATCAAGTACACAGGTTTATACAGGGGAATCAGTGGCTTGGGCAGTTAGTTCCTATCACTATTTATTATTAAGATTCTTTTAGATGACCTCATAGGGTCACTGCACTCAATGGCAGATAGATGTACAAGCCATACAGGATAGCAGTGAATAAGTAAAAACCCAAAGGTCAAAGTGAATTCATTTTTCTAAATCAGTTGTAATAATCAACAATTAGAGGTTCAAACATATTTTCTTTGCCATAAAGATTGGCAGACTCTTTCATCAGTTGGAATTTGTTTAAATTATATGAGTAGGAATCTGGAGAGAAAATCAAACAGATTATATGTTGATAGCTGACACTATCTGAGCTTGCTTTACTTTATGAAATTCTTGTAGCCCCAAACTGGTGCATTGATCCTACTGAATAGTCTTGCATCTGCAGTGTCTGATTTTGGCACTTATCTTTGAGGTCTCAGGTCTGGGTTGCATCTCTTAATCAACTGTCACATAACTGAGACGCCATCATCTTGGTCCCTAATATTTGTTTGAGTTTGCAACTACTTCACATTTTTATGGCAATATGCAAAAGAATACTTTAGGCTTGGACAGGGCAGGTCATTTTGAGTGATGCTGAGTACTTGTTTGACAATCTGACCATCTGATTTTTGCATCAGATGATAAATAATCCACCCAATTTATGTGACTTTTTATCCTTTATAGGTTGGGTTAATTAAGTTACATGCAACATCAGCAGGATTGAAAGCAGTATCTACCTGGGTTGTGTGTGATTATACTAACATACCTCTAGGGGTCATGGGTACGCTCAAGTCATTGCCTAGCCTCAGCTGTTTTCTGTCTTCACAGCTTTATGAACACATGATGGAGAAAACACCGTAAAGTTCTACATATGGATAGGCTAGAAATTGGGTACTCACATGATGAAGAAACACCTTCGTATTCTACAGACAGCTAGGGTAGATATTGGGGACTCACATATGGAGAAAACACCATGTAGAGTCTACAGACAGCTAAGCTAGATATTGGGGACTCACATGATGGAGAAAACACAATGTAAATTCTACAGACAGCTAGGTTAGATTTTGGGGACTCACATATGGAGAAAACACCATGTAGATTCTACAGACAGCTAGGCTAGATATTGGGGACTCACATATGGAAGAAACACCATGTAAATTCTACAGACAGCTAGGGTAGATATTGGGGACTCACATGATGGAGAAAACACCATGTAGAGTCTACAGATGGCTATGCTAGATATTGGGTACATGAGACCATGTTGGTCCTTTGTTCAAACTGATGTTTCCTGATTCAAAAAATTGCAGAAAAATATACATGTACAAGAACAAAATCATCTAATATTTTTCATTTTTCAGCTGAAGATACTTCACTTAAATTTGGGCCATTTAGTATTTCCACAGACAGGAGTAGTGATTATAATAACAGAAGGTTGTATATAGTCTGTGTCAGATACTTTGAGAACGAAAAGGGCAAAGTCAGAATGTTCTTTCATTTTCGGAATTAACAGTAGATTCCACTGGAGAAAATATTTTTGATTTGCTTGATAATGCTTGGAAGAAACATGATATAAGCTGGCAGGACCATATGTGGTTTTCAGCTGATAATGCATCAGTGATGACTCAGATTCATAAAAGATTTGCATCCTTTATTTTCAAAATATCTCCATCAGTGCAAATAATACGTTGTCCCAGTCATTTGATGCACTTTGCTGTGGGAAAGGCTGCTAATAAACTAGGAGGAGAATTCCTTGAGTATTAAGTTGGCATTCTACCCTACAATGTACTTCACACAGAGTTGATGTGCAATGGCACCTTATTTCCCAGCTAAAAGACCCAATTGCTGAAAGATATAAATTTCCTTATCTTAGTCAGGTTATGAAAGGAATATTAGTTCTTTACCATTCTAATGCTGACTGTTAGAGATTGTTGAGTATTGTTAACAAAATTAAAACTGAATTCAGATTCAGGCTCAGTAATCCAGTACTTAGTGCTCTACTGTTGTGCAAAACATTCATGGTCTCAGCTGTTACAAAGTGTTTTGAAATGCAGCATGACAGTCTGTTGCTTTTTAAAGCTAAAGTGCTATATATGAAACTTTGAAGCTGTAATTGATGTTAAAAGACTAGAGGGGTAAATAAATCATTTTGTACAATGTTCATTAAATTTGTATCATGTTATATGTGGATTTCTCTTTTTATGCTCAGGTAACTCTTTTTTGTCGACCTGGATTACAACTTTTCTTCACTAGGGATTGGCATGTATGTGGATATTCAGTAGAAAACACCTTAAAGATTCTACAGACAGCTTAGCTATATATTGGGTACTCACATGATGTAGAAATTTGCTCAGGAGACGCCTTCAGTATCAAGGACACCTGGTCATAAATGACAGCATATATTACATCTACCTTATGAAACACCTGTCAATAAAAGACAGTCTCCTTGAAGGGTCCACTGTAAATAGGTCCTTTTGTGTTCCAATTCCAGTCGTGTGTATATATGTTTATTACAGCTCCATGCTATAGCTGCTGGAATGAAGGCAGTGTCATCATGGCTGGCAAGCGAAGGCGTTGACATTCTCAGGATGGCTTGTGGTGGTCATGGATATTCCCATGCCAGTGGAATTCCAAAAATATTTATCAACTTGACTCCGGCATGTACATACGAGGGAGAAAATACAGTGATGCTTCTACAGACAGCTAGGTACAACTGTCTGAATATTTATGTAATTTAGTAAACAGTGTTATTGAATCATCTATTATTTTGTTTCTATTTGATTGTATTTATTTGTTTAAATTTTTTTTAAATTAAAAATTTAATATAAATTTTAAAAAAGAATTACGCAACTGTTTGCTTGCTTAAGGAGGGTGAGATATAGGTATCTTTTTACAGCATCATCATCAATGTTCAGATTTTATGGTGAAGTTTTAGAAATCAGTGGAGGTACATTAAAGCATGGCTTGTAGGTAAGACACTTTGTTTCGCATAATCCTTGTTAGCTTATCTGGTCTTGGGGCCAATTAAGGTATGGTATAACCCTGTCTCTGGCATGGTTTGACTGTTGTGTATCATTTGTAGTGGTTGTCTGTCAGCATTTGTTACTTTCAGCTTCTTCTCAAAAACCACTGGACAGATTCAACTAAATTTGGCATTGAGCAGCCAGGCATGATGGGATTTCAAGTTGCGAAAATGATCCCAATCCATTGTCAAATATGGCTACTGCTACTGAAAATATAAAAGACCAAAAGCATCTTGGAATACGGAATTTTAATATTGAACATACGATACTGATATGCCTTGAAATAGTGATGAAGTTGCTAACATTAGAAAAGCCTTGACACAACTATTTTTATAACATAGGCAGTCATCATATATACATAACATAGGCAGTCAACATATATACATAACATTGGCAGTCATCACATATACATAACATTGGCAGTCATCATATATACATAACATTGGCAGTCATCATATATACATAACATTGGCAGTCATCATATATACATAACATTGGCAGT
>JAECUM010027917.1:10000-12834 GCA_016617855.1 Megalonaias nervosa | reverse complement strand
TATATATATATATATATATATATATATATTAGCGATAAGCACTACGTCTTGTTCAGCCCTACCCATTTACTACTACTACTACTACTACTACTACTACTACTACTACTACTAATAATAATAATAATAATAAGTAAGACTATTTTAAACATTACCATAAAGGCAAAATTATTCTTCTCACTTTGAAGGTCGAGAATGCTAGAGAAGAAATTACACAAATATTGAAACTGTAACCGAACTATTCCGAGTCCCATCTTAGTTGTAATATCTATGTCAGCTATTGTACCATCAAATTTTTATCTTTTTTCTTATATGTCATCTTTGGAGCCATAACAGAAATTTCTTAAATCAGTTTTACGAATATCTTACGCCCGATATATAGAGGATCTCAAATAGGTAATGATTTAATATTGAATTTATGAAACTAGTTGAATTATGCCCTGCTTTTGCGAGCCAAGGCTCGCAAAAGCTGGACATTATTTAACGAGTTTCATAAATTTAACATTAAATCATTACCCATTTGATATTCTTTTTATCACATAGTTTTATTTCAGTAGAAATTATTTAAATAGAAAGAAGAACGAATAATTTCGCTCATTCTGACAGACGCTGTACGTTTCATTTTGTTGTGCGTAAAATAGTCTCAAACAAAGTTGAAATAGTAAAACTATATTATACATTTTTGATAACTATAAATCAAAAATAAGCGTCCATCTAAATAAACAGAACATTTTACAAAAGACAAAACATTTGTCAACACAAAATGTCCAATGCGTGTGATGTCACATTGTTTGATACGGTGCACAGTACGGGTTTGAGTTGGCCTACACAAGACAGTGATAGTGTTGCGTTGAAATTCCACATCACGACTAAACATTACATTGTTGCGATACTTTTGTGAAAAGAAGATTACTGGATGCAGAAATACACATATTTACTGTAATGTATTTGTGACCGGATATTTGCAGTATTTGATTTGCAACATTAGATTGTACAAAAGACTTAAACAAATCTCTTTTTAAGTCGGACTTGCATCACATACTTACCGCGTAAATATGCTGTCGTTGGATAAAGTTGAGTCAGTTGGGGAGACCGGTTTATGTCTACATTTTGCTGTGAACAAAGTTTAGTTTACTTACTTCAGTAAGTTCACATTTAAATCAAGCTTGTATATAGGGTGGATTCCATACTACAGATATATACTGCCCATCCATCCCCACCCCCACCCTCGTTATCATCTAAGTAATACCGGTAGTTTTACTTGTTGTTATTGTTCTTGCCTTGGGGGTTTGATCATTTTTCATGTTATAATATGCTATACATGAGATAAGAAATGAAACAGACGAGACTATTTTGTCCCAATTCCCTTTCGCGAATCGAATTAAAAAATGGCGGCCAAAAATATTCAGTGAAAACAAAAACTTACAGAATGCGGGGTTAAAAAAGTTTTCCCACGAACGCAGCCAATCAGTAAAGAGAATACTGCACAATAATTTCATGGGCTTATTTGGACAAATCAGAATCACATAAACTGATATGTTCACATGCATAATATCAAAAATAGGAAACTGCACACACTGTAGGCAAAGTGTACCGACTATGTGATAAGTAAGGATATACGAATTATACAAGATAACCAAATTGTTTAAACCGTGTACATCCTGGTATTTTCTAATCAATGCGATTCAGATTTAAATATAAAATATTTTTCGTTAATTTGACTCACACTCTTCTAACTCTATTTTCAGTTTATATGCTTCTTTCCTGGAAATGAGTACTATTAGATGTGCATGAGTAAACAAAATGTGTTCATATAGATTTCACGTTTTCATATTACGCGTGATATTCATATAATCAAGGCTGAGGACATTTAATAATACTTCCACGTATATTATTGAAAGAAATTATTTTTTGTTTTAATCATGATTAATTGCTTATAATGCAGCTGCTTAAAGCAAAAATTAACAAACTAAGATTCCCTTCCTCATCAAGAAATGACAGAACTATACAAATAACAAGTTTTGATAAAATGTATGGAAATCGTAAATCTGAAGTCTGACATGTAGCGCCATCTTGTGACAAGTATGAAAAGTACGAATCGTATATGAAGGAGATATGTATCGATAAACTTTAATTAAATTAAAATTTAGACTCACGTTTTACTGAAATCAAGTTAAATGGAGAGAGACAGAGAATTTTATCGAATTAACATTTTTAATTTAAAAAAAATGAAAAATGCAAGGAATTAAATCATTGACACGGTACCTGAAGTGATTATTTAGCCCTTGAGAATTAGAATCCAAAAAATTTCCTTCTATTGTTTTCCATTAGATTTCACGTCTTCTTCAAAGAATGTATACAAAGATATAAGTGCTTTTAAAAAAAGGCAGCTTCTGTTTGATTCTGATCTCGATGTGTGGTATCTAGGATGTAATGTACTGAACACTGCGCCACAAAGTAGATGGAGTTTTTATATCGGCTTAAAGCGACTGCTTGAAGTACCAATAACACTCAGGAAGTGAGTCTGCTACGGGGGATGAATATTCTTTTCGCATGAAAACAGGATGTGTATTCTTTCCCATGTAATGAGATCCAAGTCATGAATGTACAACATGTGTTGTTACTTGCATGTGCAGACTGTCTTACGTCAGTCGTGTGAAATAAGTTAGATAGATAGATAGATAGATAGATGAATGGACCAACTGAATGGCTATAAGGGTGTTGGTTGGTTCGGTTTTAAACGCACGTTCTGTGCTTTATTTTACCATATCACGGTAGCTAAATGCCTTTATACAGGTATCGGATAGACCTACCGTAGCTCCCATAGATAAGTGATG
>JAECUM010027917.1:0-7500 GCA_016617855.1 Megalonaias nervosa | reverse complement strand
ATTTTCACATGTGAAAATATAAGATTTCTCCATTGTGCCAAGCAAAGGGCCCAGCCTGGGGCCAAGGGCCCAACCCGGGGCTATAATCAGTCGCGAAGCACTCAGTGCATAGGCGACTTTAATCCATGGACACACACATGCAACGCTTGATTATGCATGCCTACAAAAGTTGTACCTGCAACAACAAAATAAGTACTTTGTGGGCTAGAACAAATAAATAGAAACTGCCTTACATTTCAGACATGGAAATTAATCTTTGATAAGTTAATTTAACCAGACGTCGTTCGCGTATCTCTGGAGTTCCTTGACAATAACGACAAACCCACTGATGCATTGCTGAATAGGACTTGCATTTTCTTCAGATAGGGTCAAATAGTTTATAAAATGACACAAATGTACTTTACTGCGACAGATTACGTCAACCCAATCCTACTGATTTCTAAGTCACGTCTATTTGTATGATCAGAGTATGAAAATGAGGTAAATTTATGAAAACTGGGTGGGGTCAGCGTGTTGTGCCTAAGAGTCAGTTTAATCTTCATCGATTCGGACGCAAGCTTGGTACATAACAAAAAAAAAAAAAAATTCTTTTCCTTCCGTTAATACCGGATATATTTCATCTTGTGGTACCAAAAACTATATATCTTCACGCGTGGTTTTGCCACTTATTAAAATACGTCTTTGGTACCCCACGATGAAATATATCCAGTATTAACGTAGGTAATAAAAATATCATCCATGTATTAAAGCCAGTGTGCAACAAAATTTTGCGACCTGAATATATCTGTATTCACGACTTCCGAATACATAAGACATACAATTTTTGTTATCTGCTACATGAACTTAATGAAAACGAAAAGAATTCGATATTTAATTAAACCATACCTTGACGAATGTCAAACTGTTTTTGAGATAGATTTACAAATGGTAAGGCGAAAGTGAGTCACTTTCGCATGTTTCTCCCAGAAATAGCGTTCTGTATATTCCAAGTGAAATGTGAACAAACACTGATAAAAAAAAAAAAAAGGTTTTACGGTTCCTAAGAATGATCATTAATACACAGTGAATATTTGTCCCTTGTGACTTACGCTATACATCCATTCAAAGGGTAAACGAATAATTCTTGCAATAAATACAGTGGATTATATTACAAAGAGAACATATAGAATATATTGAGAATAAAAATAACTCATCATCTCTCAAAATGTCCACCGTTTGTTCTGTAGGAGAAATGGACTGCGTTTTCCATTTTGGATTTTGTTTTAATTATTTTGTATTTCTTGTGGTAGTTTTGGATCAAGTCGTCGTGATTGTCATTGAGAAGACCTCCTGTTGAACCACAGAAAATTAGATTGAGTGATTTATAATTCTAATCTGACTGCACTTAAAGTTTTTGCTGGCATTGCTAATACCGAGGTAAACGTTTTGTTTCTAAGCAACGAATGCAAAGACGCTCTTTTAGTCAATAGAAAGCGGTTAGTGTAACTTACTCTAAACTGTGCCGCAAAGCAAGTTTAGACTCATTTTCAGCCTATAATTAATTAATAATTAATCCAAAACAACATGTCTACGGCAAAATCTGTAAATGACTAATGAAGCCAACTATCTTCTAAGTTTCAGCTTTTGGTGCTTAAAAAAAGACATTGCTGATTCAGGTACAAATTTAGAATTTTATCACGTTGCAAAATAATAAGTTCATTAACAAATATGTTTGTTTAAATCTATGTACATGTGACTTTTCTAATATTAAAATATGCATCCTTCCACGCCAATTCAATTCATGTATTCACGCAAAACACATACCCATGATTCATGTTTAAGGGTGTTATGTATCTGCTGATGATATTGAGGGGTCGCATTCATTTGTACCATCTTTGTTTTCAGCTGAAAAGCTTGTAATCCTGCTGGGCTCTTCGAAATCATTGTCTTTCCTTTTCTTTAGAGTAAGCATTCCTCGTGTTTAAATACCAATTTGACGTGTTCGCATTTGACCAAGACGTTACGTAAGTAATTAAGTCGCGTTCAAGAGAGATGGGAGAGCGTTGGATTCGTAATCCCACCCAGACCAGCTCGGGCTGTCTACTTGTGTCTTTGGGAAAGGCACTTGGCTCCTATTTCCTCTACATAACATAGCCAATAATGTGTTGAAAGTGCAGTTTAAATCAACAAAAACAAAAACAACAAAAATCGTTCGAGGCGGCACGCTCTATATTGCCTTATCTTCCAAGCTCCATTAGACACCAATAAACTGAAACTAATAAACATCTTTCATTCTTTTCTTTAATTTGAAAAATTCTGTAATATTGAGTTTTGACCTCGAACCAAGTACATGATTTTTTCTTTCTTTCCATCTGCAATGCCCACCAACTCCACTCCTCTCTATTTTGAAAGTAGCCGCTATTTATAAACAGTGAACGTATAAACTCTTAAAAAAGATGCGCAAGGCGAATTAACAACGTTGCCTCTTTGAAGAACATATGTGTCCAGTTTTCCAATGGGACCAACTCATCATTTTAATGCCAATTAGTAGCAGCTGCAACAAAAGCCAAGTTCCTGTTTCCATCAACTGCGGGATTATCAAATGAATGTTTTAACAGAAGGATGGCGCTTTGTTCCCGGTCTGAAAACGATTTGATGACAGTTTCCGCTGTGAACACGCTAAGAGCTTTTACCAAATGTCTTTCGACGAGAAAATGAGGAATGGTTCACAAGTATATTTCGAAATATAAGAAGACTGAATCGAAGCGTACCGTAAAATCGAAAGAAAGGCAGATTTAGAAAATCATCTAAATAACATCATACGACGGTAATCGATGGATCGCCCAAGCAGAAAAAGCTCCGCCTCCTGATTAGCAGAGCAGAAATAGCTCAGCGTACTGAGGAACATAGCAGAGATTGATTTGTCTATTGATTCACATATGAATTTATACAAAAACGTTTTGGGCAGAAAATGAATTCTCAGTGTATATTGAACATTTTACGAAAATTGAGTGGCGGAATTCTTTTGTTTTGATTATTTTTATTTGTAATGTTGTAAAGGGATATTCATGAATATGAATAGCTTCTTTGACAATCCAAGCAACAAGATGTCAGCCATACTACAACAGAGAAGCTCCACCTATTCATTAGCACAACAATTGTTGCAGCAATCAAGGTCTAAATTATGATAAAAAGTTCTATTGGAACTAAAGTGAACTAATGGAACTTGCACAAAATGGCGCACAATGGAAGAACTTCACGGAATTAAGTTCGAAATATTTTTGAGATAGGGAAAAGTGCCGAGGTGAATGGGCAATGCAATGAAAGAAAACATTTTTGAAAAAGTTTTCAATGGGACTACTATCTGATCTTTCTCTAATCGTGTGACATTATATAATTTATGAGTTTAGGAGAGCAGCATAATTATTCCTAGACTGAAGATAAAAAAAACATAAACATTCATGTATACACGCATCCCTGTTGTAAAGATAAACCTTGCGTAATCCCAAATACATTGTCTCTTGCATAGTTATCACTCTTTAAGCTGAACACGTTGAAGAATAAGTGTATGATGTAAATGAACACACAAGATAAGGAAAATACACTAACTTTGCAAACACGAGTGATCAGGAAAACAATTAGCTTTGCAAACACATGTGATCAGGAAAAGACAATAGCCTTGCAAACACAGGTGATCAGGAAAACACAATAGCACTGCAAACACATATAATCATAAAATACACAAGCCTTGCAAATACATGTGATCCGAAAAATACACTAGCCTTGCAAATACACGCAATCAGGAAAATACACTAGCCTTGCAAACACATGTGATCAGGAAAACACAATAGCCTTGCAAACACATATAAACAGGAAAATACACTAGCCTTGCAAACACATGTATTAATCAGGGAAAAAAAACAATAGCCTTGCAAACACATGTGATCAGAAAAATACACTAGCTTTGCAAACACGAGTGATCAGGTAACAACACTAGTCTTGCTTAATACGAGGAAAGGTGTCATGCAATTATTTATGTAAGTTTCCAGATGACACATTAGCAATGTGTTCGTCTAAACGAAGAGTACATATATTTTACATCAGTACGTTCTGAGGAAAGGACGCTTTGACGTTGTTGTTTTTGTTCTTCTTGTTGTCGTTAATTTTGGAATCAAATCTATTATTTAAATTTTATTCCTTATATCTTACCAAAATTATATTCATTTTCCTTCTCCAACATTTGGAAAATATGCGCTCTATTTATTCATATATAAATCTGATCCCCGATTTGCACATTTATCAGCTGGTAAAACGCTGAATATCAGGTAGGTAGGTAGTTAGGTATCAAACAACTTACTAAGCTGACAAGCCTTTAACGAATTAATTAATTACAATGGTAAAATAAATCTTGCTATGAATGATGTCACCAAAATTGTTGTATTTCCAAGAAAGTATTCCATTGATTTCAGAGCACAAAAAACAAAATGCTTAAGAATATGCAACATACACATTATTATGGGATATATTTACACTCCAAAGATGGGGTTTGTCATTACCATGGAGTGGATTTGCATAAAATTAACGCCGCGCGCCTATTCTTTGTCTAGTGGTAAAAATTTCTAAGAGTATGACAAACATGCTACTAGGGGATATCTGTCTTACTAACACTCAACATATATTAATATGTGATTCTAATTTGGGTTTCACTATTTTAGCATAATAATAATAGTCATTCCGATCTACTGTAATGTAGGAAAGGACATTCCGGTATAACGTGATGCAGGGAATGACGTTCCGTTATACTGTAGTTACGGGGAAGGACATTCCGGTATACCGTTCTGTACTGAATGACATTCCGGTATACTGTGATGTAGGGAGGACATTCCAGTATACATTAGTGTAGTACACTGTAGCGTAGAGAATCACATTCCGGTATATCCGACACTGTAGTGTGGGAAGGATGCACCATAGATATTAAACCATATGTAAAACTAGCACAACTCGCCATGACAAACACGTCAGGTCAGTTCTCGGCTTGTTTTGTAGCGTACACCTTTGCTTGGTGATCATTTAATGTTCTTAATTTGTTTGTTTGTATGTTTCATTTTTTTAAAGTATTTGTAAACATTGTTTTGAGCTAAGACTGCGAATCGGAGAGTGGGACATGAACGACCGTTTTTTATTTTAGAATATTTATATTGGACTGGTATCTATTGTGTTTAAACGTGCCTAAAAAAACTATTGGCTGGCGAAATATTACTGCCTGGATCGTTATTGTTCATCTTTTCATAATTTTCTTTTACAACTTCTACAAAGCTGGTTACATAAGCAGTCGGTCTAAAATTAACTGTAAGTTTTACAGTAATTTCCGCACAAGTGTACTTACATTATCCGACTTAGTTAAAATGATAAATAATTGTGTATTATTTCTAATTTTATGTACACTTACTAAAGAAAAATCACCAAAATACAGCATAAGAACAATATATCCTTGAAAGTTCAATCTTACTCTCTGCAAATACATTCCGAAATCAGAAAATGGCGACCCTCTTATTATGAAATTATTTACGGTGCACAATTTCTGAGACATATAAATGCATACATACATACAAACACACAGACACGTATATGTATTAAATCCGACCATGACGTCAAGGACTTTCGTTCTATAAACTGTTAATATTTATCCGTGTATAAACATTACAGGCCAAGAAACATAAATATTTCATAAGTTGATATAAGAAATACTTACCTCGATTGACAGGATTCAACACAGAATTATCTCCGATAACCAGGTTCGTTCTCACAATATATTAAACTTCATATCAACTTAGGAGCTTTTGAATATTTCTGATCGAAGATTTTGTATAAAATGTAAAATCAATAGCGCGGCTGTAAAAGAGAATTTTATATTCATCAATTAGTTCTCTTTCGACATCTGGTGTCTTCAAAATCAATTTTGTGCATTTAATATATCATGTCAATATTTTCGCCTCTTGCCTTTGTTATTCATTGTCCAGCAGTAATGTGCCATGCTTGTGATTTATATGCCCATTATGACGTCGTCACACGTTGAAACGTCTTCTAAATGCGCGTGTCCCAGCTTCAGAATCAGTCATCTGTGTAATTGATTACAGATAAAATGGACGAAAGGTTATTAATGCGACTGATAAGGAAATGGAAATGTTCACGCCGTCCATGATAACCATTAATTGCATCCCGTAACACGTATAAGATTTTTAATCAACACATAGTATTCTCTAATATGGAAGTATAAATGTGTATTTCATTGTAATCTTCAGTTTATTTGTGTCCCAAGGCAAGTTTGTTACTATGAATGATTGGCATGGCAGAGAATGAAATCATTTGAAAACAATAGAGTTAAAGACATATCACAAAATATTTTGGCGATTTAAAATATAGCAATTTAATAATACATTCTTTCCATTTTTCTAAATTTAAAACCTACATACAAAACATAATAACTTGAAAGTGAACAATATTTCTTTACTCTTACACGTTCCCGAGGTCTGAAAGGGGTAAATCTTTTCCAATAAGATGTATGTAGGGCTAGTCTGCTGTTGGAAGCTAATGCGGTCTCGATACTTCAATGTAATATATATATATATGTTCTTCGTTTCAACGTAAGAGTGTGATGATTAATAAAATCATCCATTAAAACGGCCATGTCAATATTTGGGTAAACAGTTTAGACCATAATTTTATTTGCGTTCAATTTTTAGAATATGTGAATTAGATTTGAAAACAAAATGAATTGCATTGTTTCAAGTTAAATAGATGCAGACCATTTTATGTCTGCTTTCCGAAAGGGAATATAAAATTCTCATTTCTATAAAATTGTACTGACAGAGGTTTTCGATTTGTATCTGAATGGCAGCAATTTTGAAGCACAAAATTTGTAAAGCAACCAAGAAGGTAATGCAATGTAAAGTAATTAATCTATTTTTGTGCATCGGTTCATCATTGTCGTTGTATTGTCTCATTTAATTAGCACAATCAAAATTGTTAGACATGTGAATACATTTGCTGTACCAAAATCAAAGTAAAAAGTCTACGTATTTCATGCAAAACATTACTTCTTAAAATCATTCTAAGCATATTTTGGATGCCATATGAACTTAATTTTGTGTTTGTTTTTTTTTTTTAAAATGTACATAGTTTACTGTTTTGTTGATCCGTACTAAACATATCTGGTGTCTTTCAACTAAAATAACACATATTCGTGCTAACTTCAGAGAACTCCTCTATAATGACGTCACTTTAATTTTACATGTGATTATTAACAATGCGTTTATTAACGCACCTGTTTTATTTTTACTTTCATCGCTTTGGTACTAGCACCAGCAAGTCACACAATGTTAAATTATATATTGGACCTCTTAGTCATTATGCCGAGTTGAAATAATCACAGTTTCGTTATTTTTTATTTCAAAGATTCATGATCTTAACATAATTACACCAAAACAAATGATAAACTAAGAATCTCTGATTAGACTCATG
>JAECUM010027915.1:0-12624 GCA_016617855.1 Megalonaias nervosa | reverse complement strand
TTTTTGAGTAAAAGTAATAACATTGAAATTTTCTCTAAATTGTATTAAAACTAATTTTTCATTGGATTATATTGGAAGTAATTTCCACTAAAATATATTGAGATTAACTTTATTTATTTTCCTATTACAACTATATACTATTTTGATAAAGATTGCGCCCTTACAAACAAGTGCAAATCCCCCCCACTACACATTTTTATTATATACCTAGTCAGCAAATTTGCAGTCCTAAATTGTGTCAGTACTAATAGACTAGATTCCTAAAATTCTCCCTGACTGAGTAAGATATAAGACTTAGCGTTTGTCTGAAACAAAATAGCTGATGAAGCAAATTTTGACGTAAGCGAACACACTCGCTTCCATTAGGAACTGACGAGAGCCTCCTTCTGATTCGAGACGGACGCACACAAGCCCAACGCTTTTCCACATTTGGCTAGGAGCATGTTCAAATCAGTATAAATACAGAAGCGGGCATTGTGCAAATCAGTCCGTTCTCTCAAAGAATCAGAAGGTCCCGTTCGTCTTTCTTACAGGTAAGAATCGTTTGTGTTCGTAAAATTCTTTAAAGAATAAGTACTTTTAATGTTAGAGATTTCTACGGTAAACTTCATAGTTTTGCAACATTCTGTGAGTTCTTTTTATTTTATATTATAATGTAATAGAATATTTAATTGTTTTTAAGAATTTATATTCATTTGTATTTTGTGGTAATCATTATTTAAAAAAAGACGAATTCGCTACCAACTTCATGCTTAGATTTAATTTGGAAATACAGTATTCTTTAAGCAATAAAGAATAATATTTTGTAATCTATTTCAAATTAGTATTCTATTTGAAATTTAGAAAAATACATTTCTTCAAAATGATTGTTGCTTTAATCGCAACTATTGAATTTTATACTCTTTGGCCATCATGAATTTAATCGATATTTAATTATCTGTATTATATTCTAAAACACAGAAATTACACAAATGAATGAAGTTGGTAAGCTCGAAGGAAAAGTATAATTTTATATGTATTTCATGTATTTTTAATATATAAAGGCTTTATAAGGTGTATCTCTAGAATGCAGCATTATATATCTATATATATCAATTATCTAAATAAAATCAGTCCGTTCGTCCAATAGTCATAAAGCTTCGTCTATCTTTCTTACAGCGATCCCGTCGTACCTCCGCATTCCCAAGCTCTCAAAAGAATGTAGCTGTATCTACACAGTTATGAGTGTCACCTTCGTCTTTAAGAGAGCCCGAACTTTCTTCTCTCTCTCTCTCTCTCTCTCTCTCTCTCTCTCTCTCTCTCTCTCTCTCTCTCTCTCTCTCTCTCTCTCTCTCTCTCTCTCTCTCTCTCTCATGATGGGCAAAGACATCTCTTAAAGTTACTAGTATTACCTTCTCATTGCAGGGAATGAGAAGAAGGTTATGATATGATAACAACAAACGTTTCATAACAAGTGGTTGGAGAAATATCATGACTAAAAGTGTCACTCCTCATAACTATGATCTACGGAACAGACTCGCACCGAAACTCTTACGACCATCAGACTTCACTCTGGCCGGCTATGCTACATCAACTCCAGGAGCGACAGCGCCACCATATTTACAAGAAAAATCCGAGATTCCAACAACTTCGATCCTGTTGGAAGGTGCAGCATCTATCAATATATCGCCAGTGACAATCTACTCACCACTGTCAACCTTACAGACGATTCCAACAAGTTCAACAGGTACCGTGTCCACACCCAGTCTAGCACCAGCGCTTCAGCCTCTATTTGACCACGGTTCAACAGACCTAACACCGCCAACGCCCAATCTAGCACCAGTGACGCAGCGCCCAATTGATTTGACACCACCAACGTTCAAAAGTTTGAGCCAGTTACCGGAACCTGAGACAATTTCACCAGTAATTGTGACTCCAAAAAGTACTCTTTTTACGGCCAACCCACTGAGCATTACACAAACTTTTCCAGCGGTGTCAGAAACTAGAACATTCAGGGTTCAGCCGTCTAGTTCAGTGCATGTAACTCTAACTCCACCAGAAAATTTTTCTAGGAGTGCAGATATTTTTGGAAACGACCGATACTCGTAAACAGGTATGTCTTCTGCTATCAAATTAGATATTTTTAATGGTGACCAGTCTCAAAATCCTGTTAAATGGTTAGAACATTTTGTACAATGGGCTAAGTTTTATGAATTATCAGAAGCTAAAGTTTTGAATGCATTTCCTTTTCATCTTCAGTGGCATGCTAAAATCTGGTACGATACCTTACCAGAGATTGTTACAAACAATTGGCACATTCTAGTCACAGCCTTTAAATCTAGATTTTATAATGACGATGTCATTTTAGATCTATCAATTTTGCAAACTCAGCAAGGGTCTTCTGAACCAGTTATGGACTATTTAAATCGCCTTTTGCAAATCGCAACTAACAAAACTATTCCAGATCAAGTTTTATTAGCAGTGGCATTGAATGGATTGAAGCCTTTCGTAAAAAGGACCGTAATGAACAAAAATCCAACAAACATGGCAGATTTACGCCAGGCAGCAGTTTTAGCAGAAAAATCCATTGCCACTACTGATAATACTGACCTGTCTACTCTTAACACAATTTTAGAAGAAGTCAAACAACTCAAAGATGAAGTTAAGGTTGCAAATTCAAAACAAAACCAAAACAATAATTCGTGCTCTCAAACACATGCACATATTAATGTCACAAAACAGCAATTTCGCCCTCAAAATTCAAACTACCAACAGCGCGGTATGTATTACAGACAAAATACAAATTTTCCACCGCAGCCACCAGCTTTTCCAAAAACATATTCTGGTAATAACTACTCCTATCAATCATCTCGTGGTAACCGCTACCAGCCGCAACCACAAAGTTGTCCTCCCACTCCTTGTTTTGGATGTGGCGGACAATGTACGTCACGTTCAATCTGCCGCGCACGCAATGTACAGTGCCACTATTGTCACAAGATAGGTCACTATTCACGTGTGTGCTTGACAACACGTGAACAATAGGAATGCGCATCTCACGAGAGGACACAAACCTGTCGTGAGTATGACCAACAGCCACAAATTACCTTAGTCACGTCTATTCACAAAAACCTTGTTCCAATTTTTGTTCGAGATAAACCAACACATGCATTAGCAGAGACAGGCGCGACAATTTCGGCCATTAATTTAAAATTTCTTCATCGTGCAGGGTTAAATTCACGTCAGTTTCAAAAATCAAATATTTCCCAAATTGTAGGAGCCGGTTTTGAACATCATAGTATTTCAGGTTTGGTTCAACTTAATTAAAAACAGGAGGCATACGCTTCTCTCGTTCATTCAATGTTGTACCTGCTTTAAACCACTCAGTAATTTTGGGTATCGATTTTTTGACTAAGTACAAAGCTGTCATGAATCTAGATACACAAATGCTCTCCTTGCTTGACGATACGGTAACCATAAATTTAATTCATAATCAGTTTGGTCTCGCACGCGCCGCAAAATTTATGACCATTCAGCTTACATCAATAAATGCAATCGCGGTACGTATCAGTAAAGTCCCAAAAGGAACATCTGTTTTACTTGAACCGTCTTATAGCATGCCAAACTCTACCTTTCTTCCAGTTAGAACAATTTTGACTGTATCCAAAAAGAACTTTTTGCAAATTGTTAACCCTACGAAAGTGCGAATGCGTGTATCTACCAATACCTTATTAATATGTGTAGACGTACTACCCCCACAAACAATATTTACCATTAATGAGGACACTCTGGACAGGAATGACACACCTAACCACATGAATACACAATCTAGTAAACCACAAGAACCAATTAATTTTGATTTACATTCTTCAGATTTGATAGAAAACCAAAAACAGGAACTTCACTCATGTTTGAATCAACATAGGGATGATTTTGCTATTACCTTAGACGAATTGGGTAGTACTAACGTATTCACCCACGAATAGAAACAGGTGATTCCATGCAGATTCGTTGTCAACCTTATCGTGATGCACCGCACATCAATAAAGATCAATAAAGAAATTGATAGACAGGTAGAAGAATTATTAGAACATAAACTAATTGAACCGAATTCATCTAGTTATGCTCCCCAGTTGTATTGGTAAAAAAAACACAAGGTGAATATCGTTTTGCTATTGACTATAGGAACCTTAATCAGGTGGCACAACCAATGACATTCCCTCTTCCACGATTAGATGTCATCGATGCAGTTGGACAAACTCAACCATGTCTTTTCAGTACTTTAGATTTAAATTCAGCATTTTGGCAAATTAAAATGGATCCATTGACAAAGCATAAGAGCTCTTTTGTAACATCATGTGGTCTTTACCAATGGAATGTAATGCCGTATAGACTTCGAAATGCACCCGCCACTTATTGTGTTTTTTTATGTCATGTTCTTAGAGGCATACCATAGTCAATGTGTCTTGCGTACATAGATGACATTATTATTTTCTCTAATTCATTTGAAGACCACCTCAAACATCTCGAACTCATTTTTTATCGTTTACGTCAAGCAAACTTGACACTCAAGCCTTCAAAATGTGTATTCGCAGCATCTGAAGTTGTTTATCTTGGTCATAAATTCTCAACAAAAGGAATCAAAGTAGACGAGTCTAAAATTGATGCAGTTAGACAATTCCCTGTTCCTAAAACATAAAAAGATGTTAGGAGTTTTCTAGGGTTGTGCAATTATTACAGGAAATTTGTTTACGGTTATTCTACCATAGCAACGCCATTAAATCAATTGTTGACAAAAGACAGTTCATTCCTTTGGACAGATAAGTGTCAAGAAGCATTTGATACTCTTAAGACAGCTCTGACCTCAGCACCTATTTTGGCTTATCCTGATTTTAACAAACCATTTAGATTAACATGTGATGCTAGCGGCACCGCTTTAGGGTATATTTTATCTCAGATAGAGACAGATGACGAGGAACATGTTATTGCTTGTGGTGTTAGAGCCTTGACGGACGCTGAAAAGCATTGGTCAGTTACTGAACAAGAATGTTTAGCTGTTTTGGAAGGTATCAGAACATATCATGTTTACCTATCACATCAGAAATTCACTGTCATTACAGATCACAAAGCACTAGTGTGGCTTAAGACAGTTAAACACACTTCAAATAGACTAATTCGTTGGTCACTTCGTTTACAAGAATACTATTTCGACATCGTATACACTCCAGGACAGAAAAACACAAATGCTGATGCACTCTACTCAATCAGAGCCAGCTGTTCACTCCATTCAAAAAGAATTAACTGAAGTTACATTATACTACACTAATGAAGATATTCCAATCCTATCTGCAGTGCACACTAATGATAGCGGGACCCCGAGTGGCCAAGTGGTCTAAAGCGCTCACCGTTACGGATCACTGCCATCTCACCTCTGTCTGCTTGGGTTCGAGTCTCGGGCTCGGCCAATGTGGGTATGTGAGAAAGCTTGCCGGTAGCTTCACGTGGGTCGGTGGTTCTTTCCGGGGTTTTCCCGGGTTCTTCCTCTACCATTAATACTGACCGTATAGCCTATCCTGTGTTGAAAAATGGCGTTAAACCCTATAACAACAACAACAACAACAACTAATGATAGCACACTCAGTGAACCTTCAGAATTACCAGATATCGCCCAATATCAGCGCGAATGTCCTGATGTCAAGGATATGTATGTTTACTTAGAGCAAGGAATATTACCAGATAATACTCGTCGCGCAAAAGCTATTCCGTATGAAGCAAATCAGTATGAACATATTAATGGTGTCTTACATCATTTTTTTCCAGCCTCGACCAAAACACAAAACTTCCTCAGATCAACTCATAAAACAAGTTTCTCTACCAACAAATTTGAGACACGATGTTCTTCTGTCTTATCATGATTCTAAAGCAGGTGGTTGTCATTTAGGTGTCCAAACAACATATCAAGCTTTCAAACAAAAATACTTTTGGCCTAAAATGTATCAAAATGTGTATGACTATATTACATCATGCTCACAATGTCAACTCATTAAACGGGACACAAATGCTCGTAAGGCCCCATTACACCCATTGCCTCCGGAAGATGTATTTTCTATGTGGCACATGGACATTTTGTGCATGCCAAAAAGTAAGGAAAGTTATCAGTATATCTTATTGGTGACAGATAGCTTGTCACATTGGTGTGAAGCCTTTCCTTTACGTCTTCAAATGGCAACGGAAATCGCCAGTGTTTTGTACAACGAAATATTCACACATTATGGTGCACCGCGAACACTTGTCAGTGATCGAGGACGAAACTTTATGTCTCAAATTGTCGTAGCACTTTGTGAACTCTTTCAAGCAACACGTCACCATACAAGTTCATATCACCCTCAAAGTAATGCAGCATGTGAGCGTTTGAATAGCACCAATAGGTAATCGTTAAGAGCCTACTGCAGTAAACACCAAGATGATTGGCCGACGCTATTTCCCAGCATAATGATGGCATTCTGAATGCGCCCAGCAGTTAACTCGACTGGCTATTCACCTTATTACATAGTCTTTGGGAAAGAAATGACTTTACCTTTAGATGTGTCTCTTACACCTCGAGAGACTGTTCAGAAACAAACACAACAATACATAGATCAGTTAATTCAAAGATTGAAAATAGTTCAAGAATTAGCTAAAGCAAACACCCGCTAAGCGCAACACATGACAAAACAAAGGTTTGTCCAGAAAGTGAAGGAACAGTCCTTTCGCGTTGGAGATTATGTACACCTACAAATCGCAAACATACCCGTAGGGTTATCAAAAAGCTTTACCCCCGATGGGAGGGTCCGTATTACATCACTGAATTAGGTCCAAATAACACCTACAGATTACGCCATTGTTCCGACAATAAACAAATGAAATCACTTGTACATGCCAACAGGCTTAAACATTATAAAGATCCTGGGGATTATCGACCTCCGACACCGGATGCAGCCGATACAGTCACTCGACCGACTCAGGCACCACATGATCAAACGAGCAATGGTCACACACCGACTGACAATAGTACAGAATGGCACTCAGTTGACAAACGTTTGAAATCCAAATGGATTTCTGGGAAGAGACATTACTTGGTAAAGTGGACCGATGGATCCACGCCATCATGGCAACCAACGGAGAATGTTTCTCCAGCATGAAAAGAAGCATTTCACAGAACACGCACGCAATTGAATACACGTCGCAAACGACTAGGTCGAATATTTCGTCATTGAATTCAATACGAAATGCAGAAGGAAATTCCATCGTAATTGGGAGAGATAATTCTAGTCCTTTCTGCCATTCCATCAATTCCTCATGCCTTCTACTTCTTTTTTCTTTTCTTGCCGGAAAATCTCTCAAACTTCCTTCTTTTTTCTTTAAGGTATGGGTGGAATGTGGATTTGGGTCGTAGGACTGCTTCTCCTGACTCTAAATCCAGGGTCTGCAGTGGATGAGCAAAGACTGAACTATTGAGTTATCTTCCAGTCTCTCCCACCAGCATATTGTTCAGCCGATAAGTGGATCCACACTTTTCAAATACAGCTTCCAGAGAACATTTCAGTTGAGCCTATACAGTATTGTGTTAAAGATGTAAAATGTAGCTACAAAAGGTCCCTTCTCCAACAATTAAATGCAATACGTCTTACAATGAATGCACAGTTTAACACAACAATCTCATTGATTAATGAGTTAATACCGGAAGGTGTTTTTCAACCTTCAAATGTGTCAAAAATAGCAATTTTACCCTTCATTGGTGAAATAGGTAAACACCTATTTGGTCTGGCTACAACGGGAGATGTTGCCACATTAGCAAATCACATAAATATGCTGACAAGACAGAATAATAAAATTTTAGGTGCTCTTGCTCGACATGGAGGTGATTTTTTTCTCATATATCTCACAAGTCGATAATCGATTTAATAACATGTTAACGGCTATTGGTCGAAACTCAAAAACGCTTATGCTACTAAAGCAAGCGATGCTTGACACTGAAGAAAATATACGTCAACAATATCATAAATCGGAAGAAGTCATTGCCGCTCAAATGCTGAAATCTCAGCAAATTAGGCATGAATTAGCGAAATTACAGATAGCAACAGCGGAATTGGCAGCAGGCAAGTTACCTGCTGTATTAATTCCACCTCATGTTTTAGCGGAATCAATCAATCAAATCGAGATGATTATATCTACCGATTATCCGGGTTATTCAATAACGCCGAAAGATCCACGTTACTGTTATTAGTTTGGGTCATTTATAGCAAGGCGTAAAGATCGCGACCTATATATTGCGTTACAGATTCCAATTTCGTCATGACAGCGACCATTCGAGACGTATCGAATTCAATCATTTCCAGTCCCAATTAACGCATCATCCACACACGTTACACAATTACTTAATTTACCTGACATAATGCTTGTATCAGATGATTATCAATTTTACACAACACTAGCGTTGTCAACTTTAAATCAATGCAGCGGTAAGGACATTTTACATTGTAATATTCGTCCTAAACTTAAACCCTTGTCTCAGCCTGAATGTATCAATAGTTTATTTCTGGATGATAATGATAATATCCATCAGACCTGTAATTTTCGTTTTATGACAAATCGCGTTGTACCACACATTCTCGATATCTCCTCAAATCAAATATTAATCTATCTCATGGACGAAATAATACTTGAATGTCAAAATCAACGTCGCGTTATTAAAGGTTGTCGTTTTTGTATTATGAATAGTCCGTGCCATTTCGCAGTCGTTACTACATCTATGACATATGACAGACATATTATTACTTGTTCTGACAATTCAACAGAAGTTACTCAACTTCATTCAATCAATTTCGCACTTCTACAGCAATTTTTTTTTTTAACTGTACGCATTTAGCAGCCATATTGGGTAACACTTCTTTTGACAATCCCTTGACAATTTCTTTACCTGAATTCAAACTATATGAGCACCAGATGTTAAAATTTTTCGCTACAGATAAGGAGATCGATTTAAGTCTTAAGAAAGTAGTTGCACGAGCTAAAAGCTATCAACGAATCTTTTCGTCTTTGGCAGAAACAATGTTAAGTGGTGAAATTCCAATTGATAGCGATTCTTGGTCTGATTCCCTACATATTATGACTATAATCAGTTTTTCCTTGTCTATTCTTAATACCTTGGCAATTGTTTGGCTCATATGGCGTTTTAGAGCAATGTCTACTGCTCTGTTACTTGCACATGCGACAAAAGCTCAATCTACAGCTCATTTCCAGTATACTATTGCGCCTACAATTTCTCTTCCTGATTGGTTTACTTCTGTTTCTGACGTACTCACTTGGGATCACTTGATCTTTTCAGTTTCAATCATGACGTTCACAATTGCCCTTGTCCAAGTTTATAAATGGATTTCACAGTCCAATGCGCGTACTAAACTTCGTCTTGAAATTACTACGGGAGTTCAATGCGTAATGATTGATATTCTTCAGCTTAGTCTATGTCCTTCATATTGTCACATTACTGGACCATCAATGACTGATAACCTTCATGTTACGGGTTATCTTCGACCACGATTACATGTCAGATGGACAGGTTTTAAGCTAACCGAAGTAAACAGTAACTCTGAACTAACCATGCCAATCTCGTTTCCTATTGATCTTGTATCTGCATACAAACTTCGTTCAATTTTTGGCCAGCTCTTCTGTGCTCACGTTATTTGGACACACCATGATATTGCTTTTCCCCAACGCTCAGACGGAAGTATTTCGGAATGTTCTCCTCAAACACACCCTTCTTTACCACCATACACTATTTTACTGTAAACACACACATATACATGTCCATGTTTTAGATCTTATCAATAATGACAATAAATTTTTTTTATTATTCTTTTGTAGGGTTATTTAATACCGATAAGGAACATGTGTGCTAACTGCCACAGACTACTAATTACGTTAGGGTAACTATGTTTTTGTATGAATAGACTAAGCTATAAAGAAAATAAATAAACCACAAGTTATATCTGTTGTGTCTTTGTCGAAAATAACACTGTAACATTGGACATATACCCGAGGGGGATCGTGCGGTGGGAGACAGTTACTGGTGAAATTTCTAAAGCAAGAAATTCTTGAAAGGATCAGCTAAAGCATCGGGTGAAGAATGGAAGAGTCAATCACATTACTTTTCCGTACGAAAAATGTTATTGTTCTGAGATCCCCTGTACTTGAAAAGGTGGTTGAACTTTCACTAATATTACAAGCGCTATTGAGGTATGGAGAATCTTCTGTTCGTATGTATGAGTTTGACATCACAGTAGCAAGACATTTGTTTTTATCAATCGACAAGGTCACGACATTATATAATAACCCAAACTCCTTATTTCAAATTGTTCGTATAGCGGATTACCTCTGTTTTACTGAGGAAGCGTTAGCACGACTACTTACGGGTACTGTACCCTCTTCTGCCGTGATTCTAATTTCCTTGGGTTCTTTCACCAACTTCTAACTCATGCTTAACCTGGTCTAGCCGAATTATATATTCGCGCCGCTGGGTTACCTCTCTCATTAGTACAAAATCCAAAAATTCCTTATCACAAATTCAAAAAGTTATGCCGAGATGCTCATAATCTCGAAGAGTATTTGGCAAAAGGGGTAAGACCAAGTTGCGTGTGTCCTCGGTGCACTCAGCACCGCAGAGAACGCAATCAACCAACTACCTATAGACCCCAACTTCATTATCCAGGTAGGATACGAATGTTTTCTCAAACGTCCGAGTTACCTGCGTATTTAGCACTTAAAAATGCTAAATCCACTTCTACACACAACACTAATACAAAGTAAAATAATAGCAATGTTAGTGTTTCTTTGCAGATCTTAAAGTAAATATACACGAAATTATCCTTAATGTATAGGATGTCTATGGCGGCAACCGTCTAGAATCCTCTTGTTATGACGATAATCGTCTAACAGGACTAGTCAAAGAAGTAGATTGTTTATAATTTTCTTGAATATTTCAAAACCTTTTGTCTTATTGCAATTTTTCTCATTTTTTATCTAATGTCGTGCCACGCTATTTTCATTGTATTTTTGAATTTTATTGACTGTTGTGAAGTGTTCTTTTCATTGTATTGTTTGAACTCTACCCAATCTACCGCAATGATTTTGCATTGTATTTTTTTAATTTTACCGACTGTTCTAGCAATGCTATTATCATTGTATTTTTGATCTTTCACCTTTTATCTTCTTTTCATGAATGTAATTTTTTTTTTCTCTCGAGCCTCGAGGACTGATCTCAATTGAGCCGGAGGGTATTATTAGGACTGAAGTTTTGAGTAAAAGTAATGACATTGAAATTTTCTCTAAATTGTACCAAAACTAATTTTTTTATTGGATTATATTGGAAGTAATTTCCACTAAAATATATTGAGATTAACTTTATTTATTTTTCTATTACAACTATATACTATTTTGATAAAGATTGCGCCCTTACAAACAAGTGCAATTCCCCCCCCCCACTACAAAATTTCATTATGTACCTAGTCAGCAAATTTGCAGTCCTAAATTGTGTCAGTACTAATAGACTAGATTCCTAAAATTCTCCCTGACTGAGTAAGATATAAGACTTAGCGTTTGTCTGAAACAAAATAGCTGATGAAGCAAATTTTGACGTAAGCGAACACACTCGCTTCCATTAGGAACTGACGAGAGCCTCCTTCTGATTCGAGACGGACGCACACAAGCCCAACGCTTTTCCACATTTGGCTAGGAGCATGTTCAAATCAGTATAAATACAGAAGCGGGCATTGTGCAAATCAGTCCGTTCTCTCAAAGAATCAGAAGGTCCCGTTCGTCTTTCTTACAGGTAAGAATCGTTTGTGTTCGTAAAATTCTTTAAAGAATAAGTACTTTTAATGTTAGAGATTTCTACGGTAAACTTCATAGTTTTGCAACATTCTTGTGAGTTCTTTTTTATTTTATATTATAATGAAATGGAATGTTTAATTGTTTTCCAGAATTTATATCCATTTGTATTTGTGGTAATTATTATTGCAAAAGACGAATCGCTACCAACTTCATGTTTAGATTTAATTTGGAAATACAATATTCTTTAAGTAATAAAGAATACTATTTAGTAATCTATTTCAAATTAGTATTCTATTTTAAATTTAGTAAAATACATTTCTTCAAAATGATTGTTGTTTTAATCACAACTATTGAATTTTATACTCTTTGGCTATCATGAATTCAATCGATATTTAATTATCTGTATTATATTCTAAAACACAGAAATTAGACAAATGAATGAAGTTGGTAAGTTCGAAAGAAAGTATAATTTTATATGTATTTTATGTATTTAAAATATAAAGGCTTTATAAGGTGTATCCCTAGAATGTAGTATTATATATCAATTATTTAAATAAAGTCCGTTCTGTCAAAGAATCAGAAGGTTTCGTTCGTCTTTCGTACAGCGATTCTGTACCTCCGCATTGCCAAGTTCCCCGAAAGAATGTAGCCGTATCTACACCGTTATGCGTGACACCTTCATCTTTAAGAGAGCCCGAACTTTCTTCTCTCTCTCTCTCTCTAATGATGGGCAAAGACATCTCTTAAAGTTACTAGTATTACCTTCTCATAGCAAGGAAT
>JAECUM010027914.1:0-37260 GCA_016617855.1 Megalonaias nervosa | reverse complement strand
TAACAGTAAAAACTTCTCTAATTGACCAAATTTTTTTACGTGCTGGTCACTACGCGTATGTCGTTCACCCTTCCTGCTGCTATAAATTAAAAATCAAGGACCAAAGATTTTATCTAAACCTACACGATACCTTGATCTTGGATCATGTAAGTTTATCGTTATAAATCCAAACGGAACAGCTTGTGCTTTTGAAAAGAAGTTTTTAAATTTAATCATGTTCATGTCGCCTGAACACCAAGTATAATAAATATTCTGTAGAGTATTATTATCTACTCCATTAAATACAACTAAAATATTGCAGTTGTCTCTGATTACTTTTGGAATTTGTGTATATCTCTGGGTAACATAAATCACATCCGTGTTTTTATGTCTACCTCGAGAAAATATTCTAGCTGGATTTGATTGTTTGTCCAGCATAACATCATCATACACTACTAAATTATTAATGAATCCATCTAGATCATCTACAGATGGTGCTTCATCAATATCGGTTATAAAATCAATAATATCATTTCGATCCAGTAGTTTTGCATTTTTATTAAAATCTTTAAGTACTTCATAGCATCGTTGATCATCTACAGATGGTGCTACTAAATACAGTTTGTTCCACTTGAGCCATCGCATTATCAGATTAAGCAGTCATTGCGTCTTCCCACTTCCGGACGGACCTATTATAATCATTCTGATAGAATTTGCTAACGCTGGATGGTGCTTTACTGGCTCTTGTTTTCGTGTCGCAGAAAAGTCAATTATATCCATATAATTAATAATATGAGTCTATACTGTGTTCGATGCAGAGCACCTACACCTACTACTAAATTAACGACAATAACAACAAAAAATAAAAGACGCGCACTTACAGGTAAGTGTGTGAAATGCGGTACCAAGAAATATAAATTTATTCCCTCAAAGACAGGTGGTGATATCGCTGCTTTATTAGGTAAATTACCAGGAACTCCATGGGCTAAATACCCCGGTGAGAAACATTTACCCGGATATAATTATTGTGGCCCAGGAACTCGACTTGATATCCGACTTGATGATCAAGATCAACCAAGACCCGGAGAGTATCCAGTAAATAAGATTGATCAAGCGTGTCATGTTCATGATGTCGCGTATAAAAGTAAAGATTTGCAACAACGACATCTCGCAGATGTGAAATTGATTCACGCGTTAAATGCTATACCTATTAAATCTCTCAGAGAAAAACTCGCTAGTTTTCTAATAAAATCTGCTATGAAAAGTAAAATAATGTTAGGGGCTGGTAATTAATTATATGACTATTATAATGGAATCCATGTATTATTCCCCGAGAGGATTCTGGAGAGGTAAAGCAGCGATTAGTAAACTCGCCCAAGCAGCAAAAATTTCACGTAATGTTGCTGCATCATGGTTAGCACGACAGGCAATATGGCAAATCTATCTACCACCACCTAAAGAAATTCATTACGCACATTTTGATGTCAGTATCCCCAATGAAGTTCATCAAGCAGATATTTTGTTTTTACCACATGATACTGTTAAAACACGTGGACGAAAATCACGCACGTACAAATACGCGTTAACTGTCGTTGACATTGCGAGTAGATATAAAGAAGCGGAGCCATTATCAACAAAGACAACATCTGAAGTTGCATCTGCGTTTGAACGCATTTATCAACGTAGTGGTCTACGATGGCCACGGTTATTACAAGTTGATCCCGGTAAAGAATTTCTTGGAGTAGTATCATCGTTGATGAAGAAACGTAACGTTAAAATCAGACGAGGACATACTGAAATTCATCGTGATCAAGCAATTGTTGAACGATTTAATCGAACACTTGCTGAGCGGTTATTTGGATATCAATACGCAAAGGAAATATCTACTGACTTTAAGTCGGGTGAGCGATCTCGTGAATGGGTTGCAAGGTTACCAAGTGTGATATCTGCATTAAATAATGAAATTACTCGTGCAATTTCCATGAAACCTTCTAATGCAATAACAAAAAAATATATATCTCGTAGCGATAACGTACAAAGCCGTGAACAACCAGTATTAGGTAATGTAACTGTGAGATATTTATGCGAACCAGGGGAGCTTGAGGGTGGGAAAAAAAGAGCTACTGACCCTATCTGAAGCGTGACAACACATACAATTTCTAGCGTAGTTAGATCCACTGGAAGACCTGCCATATACAGACTAGAATCTACTGCTCCTCAGCGTGGATTTGTACGTGAACAATTACAAGTAATTCCTGCAGATACACAATTACCACCACGTTTACTTATGTAAATTAGCACCCCGGCGTCGATTACATTCAAGACAGGTCAGCATCACATTATCACGTGTATGACCAAGATCACTATTAATTCTGTCTACGGTAAATTGTCTTGGATTATTATTCGAATACTGCCATAGCATCTTACAGTTACAGCTTGCACAATGATTATTCTGTAGTTGCTTTAGTGTTATAATAAATTCAGTATCAATATCAAAATCACGCTTATTTTCTTTTGTCACATTGTTTATAACCAGCTAATTTTTTCTTTATTACAACATCGTCATTAGTAATTTCCTCAGTTATCACGTAATCTATAATAACCCTATGTAGTTGAGTTATTCTTCTAACACGAGATACTGCAAGACAGACTAAGTTTGACCATTCGATACGATCATCTACAATCCAGATATTTGTATCAGAGATAGTTAATCCCTGTGACGAATGAATCGTTATAGCGTATCCTAACGTCCATGGCGATTTATCCATGTTCAACGCGCTCTCAACAACATGAACAGCAACCAACACGATATCATTCAAGACAAGATTTTGTACTCGGACAGTGTCTCCACCAGGAATCTCAACATCAACATTCTGCTGTCGAGTATCTGCTGGGCGATAACACAAAGGTACAGGTAACGTTGGAAACTTTTCTTTATGTAACGTAAATAATTTCTTTTGCAGTTCATCACGAACTATCTTTCTACTTGCGACTATCAAATCAGCAGGTCTCCATAAAGTCAAAAAATCATTCATAGTTGTCTCTGGAATTACTTTACGCATAATCTCACATTGTATTTTATCTGGCTGTAGTCTGATTAATCTTTTAAACTCTTTCAGCGGCTCATCAGTAGCTCTATGGTCATCAGTTATTTCTTCATAATAATCTACATTATTCTTTAGCCATTCATGTGGAGACTGTCCAACAAAGGGTGGTGGTTGACCATGATCACCACACATAATCACAGCAGTATTCTTTGTCAATAACCATTCAAGAAATGTTTTTAGTGTTTCTAACGACACCGTGTCCACCTCGTCCCATATAATATACTTAGGTATATATTTTTCACCCATTCGCTCAGGAGTCCACGTGTCTCCGCACCATCTAAAGAAACTATGATATGTACATGATTTTACTCCTCGTTCTTTTATTTCTCTAGCAAGTTTATGTGTAGGTGTCAAAACAATTATATCTGAACTATTATTCATAAATAAATTAATCGCACGAATTGTTTTACCTGAACCACCGCATCCGTTAAGATAAACAGTCTTATGTCTAGCCACAGGATCGTACACAGATGGTGCAGATGATTTTGATGCTTGATTATTATTTCTGTAATATATTTCCTTAATTTCAACATCGGCAGATTCAGAATAACTAAGTATATTTTCTTATTTTATCCTCCACGTCCCCCATTCACCATTACCGAGTTTTAATAAATCTTTATATTTTTTGTGTATATAAAATGAATCCGTAACGACTCTGACAGCGTGACGAGGAAATCTATTTATCATCGATAGTAGGTTTATCGAAACATAAGCTAACATCGAAGATCTTAAATGAGTAAATTGTGGCGACTCGCCATCAGTATAGCTCACAATGGTACCTAGTTTTGTTTCATCTGATAAATAAGTATTACATCGGCTTATAAATGTGTTTTTCTCCATAGTATCAGCGATTATAAAATCGAGTTCAGCATTGTCCATAATCAATCTTGTACACGCTCGTTTATGATCATGTGATCCTCCTTGTGTAGACTTACCGATTATTTTTCTACCAAGATCTTTTGCAAGTTTTTCATCGTACTCGTTCCTGCATTTACTTATTTTAATGACATGATCTTCATCAATATCAGGGAATTCTTTCCTGGCATCATCGACACTAAATCTATCCGGTTCTGGTAACCAAACTTGCTTCTGTGAACTATACAATATAATTGCTTCAGTTACTCTCAACGATATTAAAAATCCAACATCGAGCATATACCGCAATAGTACTATCGGAACCCAACATTTTTCTGAAAAATGTCTTCCAAACCAAACATAAGTAATCGCATGGAGACCCTCTCTAAACTCGAATGATTTTACGTAAGCAAATCCTGTTAGGTCAACATCTGGTCTTTCCATGGGAAGGGGTCCGTTTATCGCAACCCTGGTCATGTCATGTGTAGGATGTCCGAATCTCTTAAAGTATTTAGAACATTCTCCATATCCAAGAAAACTCCCAGGATAACATGCAGCCATATCAACTGAGATAACATCACTATAATCGTATTTGGTGTTCCATAATCCACCGTGTCCATATTCTATACAACTTTTCTTGACATCTTGGAGAAATTCCGATCGTGTCGGTTTCCATGAATTTTTCTCCTGAGCGAAATGGGCAGCAACCGATGGTACGGTAAAACAGTTATTCAGTAATTGTCTAACTATGACATCATCAGAGGTATATTCACGCCAAAGGCGTTGCGCAAGATTTTTCATTTCCTCATGGAGAGATTCTGTACGATAAATGTCACCATTAGGTCGTACAAATTGATCGTAATGATCATATTCCGAACTCTGAAATAACCAAACAGAAACAGGATCGGTTTTACTAATATTTTTAATAAAATCAAAGATATCACCGTCATAAAATTTAACCTTTCTATCTCGCGGAAATATTGTTACTGCAGCAGTCCATGCGTGCGCGTTATGATCAATAATATCTATCGGAGCTCCAATTTTTATATATTTCGGTTTGTACAAAATCTCTCCTGTTAATGTTTTTACTGCTATTGGAAATCTTAATTTCTTCTCTAGCTCAGCAACATCTTTGATAGACGCTCCGGTATCTTTAACCGACTCTGCCCATGCATTTATTTTTTTACGTCTTAAATCCGTTAAACCATTACCAAGTATCGCGTTTGTAAAGTGTTCTGTAACTCGCTCAGCTACGCAGTTTATCCTTGACAATCTCAACGGTTTGAGATCACCAACATTAGGTTTATTATTCAGCGGAAATATTCCATAGACAACCGCAGTTACAGGGTACGATCGCTCATAATACGGTTTATCTATACCAGTTAGTATTCCTGGTTTGGATTTATTACTCAAGAAGATATTATTTCCTGACTGCACGCGGACGGGATAGCGCTTGTCACGAATAATCCAAATATCTTCTTCTGTATTTACAATAAATTTTATTAAAATAAAATATTTTTGATTATCAAAGTGGTTAATGATTACTCTTCCTCGTTTGTCATTCATCGTATTAGAAACATTTCCAACTCTGAATGTTGACCATGCATGAACCGCACCATCGTCACGAAATTCCTTCTTGGCCTCACTTATACTTTTAGTTATATCCGCATTCGTTAAAGTTAGATCTTGCATCGAAATACTAAATTTATACTCGGGTAGTCAGTCAAGATCGAATCTGGTTGCGTAAGGTTCAATCACGGATAATTCTTGCATATTATAATTAGGGCAAAATATATATTTAATTAAACATGAATCTTTTGTATATGATTCAACCAAATCATTGCCACTGGTTAAAAATCGGTTATACGTCTCCGTGTAACAGATCATGCGTGAATGAATACTGTAGTTATCATATGCAATGCGTCAGAAATGGGAGTCTAGGACAAAAACCGTGTATTGTGTGTAGTACTGGAGTGCGAGGAAAGACTCACCTGTGTGCGCAATGCGGTGGTACAAAGTACAGAGAGCTGAAACGATATTACAATAAAAAATATAACGCTGACTCTCCTATAAAAACCGAAGAAGATTATCTGGCTAGAGTTTCAAAAAACAATGATTTAGACAAATAAATATTATATATAAATGGAACAAAATGAGTTTGTGTCACATCCAATCATCACTAATTATGAAGCATCTCGAGAAGGTGTGATTAGAAACTGCAGATTGAAAAAAACCAGTCGGTAATATTACCAAAACTGGTTATCTTGCGTTTAATACCAAAGGAAATAAAAATTATCGATCACATAGATTTGTGATCGAGTGTTATTTTGGATTGATCAAAGATGGGTATGTGGTGGATCACATCAACGGCAATAAACTTGACAATTCACTTGGAAATCTACGTATTATCACGCAAAGTGAAAACTGTAAGTTTGGAAACACTGGCGGCGCACGATTTGCAAGACCTGTTAAATCAGTGAATACAGAATCTGGGGAAGATATTATGTTCAAGTCAATTAATTCTGCTGCCAAATATTTTGACATAGTACCACAATCGGTACAACACGTGGCAGAAAATATACAGAAATCTGCCTTTTCCAAAAGATTTGCACAAAAAATAAGATTTCAATACGTTTAGTCTACCGTATTTTTAATGTTACCAAATGATTAAGCGCTCCGTCAAGCATAATGATAAATATCGTAGTTATCCGTTTATACGAGTTAATGTCAAAAGCTATCCTGATTGTCCATATCAGTGAATATGGATCTCAAGTACTGCAAATAAAAATAATTTTATTTATTTCGTTGATTTTGTTCTGAAAACCGCGTTTTTGTTCGAAAATCTCGTTTTTTGCATGAAAAATGACCAAAAATCAGTGAAAATCAGTCAGATTTTGACAAATTCTGAGGGTGAAAACCCCAGGAAGGTTAACGGGAATTAGCATTAGACTTTTGATTTATCGATCAAATACTGGTTTTTTCCGGATTTTTATCGTAATTCGCTAGCAAAAATCTACATAATACAAGCAAAAGAACTGGAAAAAAACAGTATTTGATCAACAAATTTAAAATCTAATGTTAATTCCCGTTAACCTTCCTGGGGTTTTGACCCAACGAAAACTAGCAAACTCAACAAAAAACTTTGCACAACGGGTAATATTGTATTTGTCTATGATACCTACTGAAACATAATGGTTGGTTCTTTGATACAATATACTTGTCAATATGAGGTATCCACAATGCGAAACAAAAAATATCCAAATGAAACATAATGGTTGGTTCTTTGATACAATATATACTTGTCAATATCCACGTGTGTAGGTTGCATTATACTAAGCAGAGTATGTTAGTTTTCCCAAGGATTTTGTTTAGCTATTACCACAGTCAATGGTCCATCATTATCGCTGTCATTTTCACTCCCATTTTCACTCGTATTTTCACAATGCTCTCTTAACTGTCTTATATGAAAGTTCATAATCTTTTTTTGTTCGTATTCATGAGATAATTCTAGCTTGATTTTGTCAATAGCGTTTGAGAGAGGCACAAACAACTTTACCTGATCATCAGTGACAGTTGCCAGTGACTTTAACATTCCTTGTTGGATAATTTTCATAAATTTATAATCAGCAGATAGTGTGAATCTGTTCTCGTTCTTTCGTTGTTGTAATGAGTCAAAATCACATAGAATCTTTTCAGCATTAAGATTGTCAGATACATTGATACCGTTATGTTGTAATTTTTTAATCGCAGAAACAATGACATTGATATTTTCAAAATTCATTATATGATGAGTGTATATTTAATATAAAAATAAACAAAAATATACAGCGCGAGGTGATATTCGATCTACCATTCCATAGTTGTATCAGATAAACCTAATGAGGTTCTTCGTTTAGACATTTACCCCCAAGAGAACCCCTAAATATCCGAAACCGAAACTTTAGAGGCTCAGAGGGCTGTCTGTACACGTGTAGGTCTTATTTTAGTAACCAACCAGATTCTGTTTATTGCCTTACAAGAATTCCTAGATATCCGTAACCGAAACTCTAGAAACTCAAAGGCTGATTGGTCTTTGTGACCTGGAATCCCATTAGGTTTATTTTTAGTTTTGCGATTGTGTCTTTTGGAATGGCCCTTGTGTGGGGTACCCCTTTAGTGAAGTCACAAGGTCACGACCTCATATCACCCCCCGCTGTATATTTTTGATGAGATGATATGATGATGATGATGATGATATGATATGATGAAATGCCGTCTTCACGCCAGCACACCAACCCCCAATGATCAACCAATGGGTGATTCACAGAAGTGAATCCACCACGTGTTGACGTAGTGGATTGGTGTACTATGAAGACGGGGGGGGGGGCTGGAGCCCCCAATAGATGATAAATCTTGGCTTAAAATCGCCTCCCGCAGACATATGTCTTTCACGAGCCTCGAACCATGATGTTTTTTTTGTTATGATAACGCTCTATGAGCGTACATACAGATTTATATTTAGTTCTTCATTTCTTGTGTCCAAAATGCGATTGTTTTGGTCTGTAAGTTTGAAGTGTATTCTTGATAATAACGGATTATGAACTCGCAGGTACACGGGGTTTATTGGCTCTGATACAATCAGCCACCCGGGGGGATCGCGTGGGGAAAATGAGTGTAATATGTACCCTTGCTGGGCCTGGTTAGACTTAGAAAGATCTTCCTGATAGCTACCTTCAATAATATCGCATACCAGATTGACTGCAATTGTTGTTGTTATGTTTACAATGCCTGGCGATATATGACGTCCGGCACCAAAAGGGTTGTTATTATGTTTTAGTATAACCGGTGGTGGGGCTATTTTTCTCCATGATTCAATTACTCCGAGATAATATTCTTCAATAAGATCGTCAAGTAATTTTTTCATTTTAGCGTTATTTAAATCTGGTATAATAAATGTTTGTAAATCTTTTTCTGTTATTTTGTAATGATTAAGAAATAACTGCTTATATTTTGGATTTATGTAAACACTACCGAGTGTTGTCGCAATGTTTATAATACTTCGATTGGCGATGTGGCGAAATTCAACCCTCCACTTTATCATTAGAATCCACTTTGAATGCCTCATGATAAGTTTCCATTATCGTTACGAACTCCTCATCAGATATTTTACCATCGCTGAGGTACGCCGAAAGATACGATGATAGTTTAGAATAAGATGCTGTTGCTGTGTGCAATTTCATTATGTACTTGTTTAGTTTATCATTTGTACACGTAGATATTTTCTTAGCGATAATACTGAAAATACCTGCGCATGTTGTTGCCGTGGAAACTATAATTGTTACAACTGCAGGCGCTGTCATCGTTATTGTTGATAGTAATAATCCAGTTCCAGCAATAACAGCATAAACCGAGTATACCATTATATCAATAACAACCATACGTCGACGATATTTTTTTACCTTTATCATGTAATCGTCGATGATATTTTTTAGTTGAGCGTATCTGTGACGTTGAACGTCGATAAATGACTCTTGATTGATTATATTTATCTAGATAACTAATTGAGGAGTTTCACATACAAATTCCAAGCACCACCAGCATAGTGCTCTGGTTAATTTTTTATCAGATGCTTCCAGCAGAAATGTTTCTTCCGCATCTTTATTTATTATGACGGATACAACTCCAGAAAAAGTATCGATTGAATAACGCCATGGAAATGTGGTAAATATACTGAATTTTGCACTGCTAAATATAGACAGCCTGTATACGCCAGTAATTTCTGCGGTGTGTTTGAGATTATTATCTTGCAGTGTCCATACTCCTAATCCTGATGCTACTGTGTATACTACGTTGAAGATCTGTTTGTGAGGAATTTTAATAAGATTAGTTTTTTCAACGATATCAGGAATTCCACTAACAATATCGTTGATTTTCGTGTTAATGTCGGTAAGTTTTATGTCAACGACTGGTAGACTTCCAAAAAAATCATTAATAGATCTGTTTATATTTCTACGGAAATTCAGAAACGTTTGCACGTGATTGGTAAAATCAGTTCTAAATGCAATAATTTCATCATTGATTATCATTAATGATTTATTGCTATCATCGACGTATTTCTTCGTTGCAGCGTCAAAATCTGTTTCTGGTGTTCTGAGATTATTAATACCATTATTATTCATGTCGAGAAATGCACGCATTATACCACCGCGCACTGACACGTACTTGGATTCTTGATCATCGACGTATTTTTTGTTGCTGCGTCTGTATCTGCGATTGGATCTCCAAGATATGTAATTTTTCTTCCTGACATAATAATGTCACCGGTAAATACATCACCAGTTTTCTTAACATATTCGTTAACCGACTTACCGGAATCCTGTATTTTACCTTGATCAGTGAAAGTAACGATATTATTAACAACCGCGTTGGGAATTCGTACAAGTACATCTGGTAGTTGTATGTTACTCGTTTTTAATCGTCCTTGTTTGTCCTGAAAAATAACAACTTCGTTTTGATCAACACTTGTGATATTTAATAAATCATCGATTTCATTTCTGAGTTGATCAAGAGTTGCATATTTAGATAAATCGACACTCTTATCTTTCTTCCCAGAAGATCTTCCATAAATATCTACCATTATGTTTACTAGTGTCTGTTTAAATGCGACATTGTCCGTTCAGTAGTGAACGCGTGCACGACTTTATGAGGTGGTTTTGTTGATTTTGATATAGCATCAAGTACATTAAGTACTTCACGACCACATATTGGTGGATCAGTTAATGTTTGTGTTGGTAACGTTTAATACCAGATTGGAGCAGTATTATTGCTGACATAATGAAGAAATTCTTTTGGTGGCGCTAATCCATATGAATCAAAGTAAATAGTTCCACGTGGATCAATTGCATATCCAACCCAATTCGTGCCTGATCCAGAATTTTTATCGAGATTGATAATACCAGTTTCTAAATCGCTAGCGATTTTAGGTAGTTGATCGCGTATGAAAACACCTCTGAAGTTTTTTATTTTTAATTTTTTTAGCAGCATTAAGTAAATCAAAATTGGACATGGCTGATATTAGTAAACTGTCCCGGGAAGTCTTAGACCCTTTCCGTACTACGAATGCGGGGTTCCTGGTAATCTTAGACCCTTTCCGTACCACGAAGGCGGGGTTCCTGGTAGTCTTAGACCTTTTCCCTTTTTTTTGGAGGTTTTTATTCCTTGTCCGGTTGCTTTCTTTAATGCCATTCCAGCAGCAGTTCCAACAGCGCCTAATGCAGCTGCTTTTGCAACAGCTGGGGCTGCAGCGGCTATTAATGCTGGTATAGCTGCGAGAAGTGGAAATATACCACCTGTCTTAACAGCATCTTTGATGGCACCCGCAGAAAGATTAAGTTTTATACCTTTATTTGATTTTTTAGCGTCATTGAAGTTTTTGAACTGACGCTCGGTCAACGATAGTTTATTTGAACCACTCATCTGTTCTCGCTTTAGCGATATTTTTACCGCACAATTATTTTTTTATGCTGATTGCAGCTTTTTATTCTGACCAGGAGTCAGACTCACACTAACGTGATGATATGACATTTATAATATTATGAACGATCTAATTACATGTTTAGAAAATATTTTACATATTTTCTACTGGGGCATCAATAACTCTCATTCGTCCACCAACACCTTCGAGTAACATTGATTTATCGCTGAGTATAACGGCGATTGCTCTATAATTAGGAATAGCTCCAACATCTCTATTAACACGAGCTCGAAAATGTATAGCAACTACAGATTGTCTGGTTAAATCTAAATGTTCTAGTGAAAAGTAATAAATCGGATACAGCGTTGTAAAATCTAGCTGCGATATTTGTAAACCAGTATCAATGTTTTGATCACGCCCCATGAATGTCATTAATCGATGATATGCACGTGCTACATGATTTTGATCGAAATTCAACAAAATATCCTCAGATGGTTCTTGATGTCCATTTGTCCCTAATGAAACCTCAGAAACACCAAGATCATCAAATACCATAATACTTTGTGTCTGATTATTTACTCGTGCAGTATTTTGAAGCGCAATAAATATATGTCTTGGTGCAGAAACACCTTGCTGAGAAGCTATTTGCCATGTAAATAAACCATTAATAGCGTTATCTACAGCATCTGTGGTCATAGCCAACCATGACAACGTTGATTTACCGCCTTGACTCATAAAAGATAGCAACCGGTCTTCTTCAGATATTGACGGAGTCATCACTCTCATCCACAGGGAAAGTTTTGTTAGTACTACTATACCAGCATCACCAATGGGTCTCCATAATGCATCATCGTCTGTGCCTTTTCGCACTAGTACAACTGTGTGTTTGGCTCCGAAAATGACTTTTCTAACATTTCTACAGAATCCAAAGATATGTGACAGTGGAATTGCACATGAAAATACTCTTCTATTACCCTTTAACATCGCTCGACGTGCTGGGAATCCTAAATTGAATTCTGGATTTGGAAAAGGTAAATCTTCAATAGCAGCAGGAGCAGCAGGATTAGCTCGATCATTAGGCCGTCGAAAGATTTGATTTCTACTGTCAGGATGACCAGAAGTGTCCTTGGTAAACATCATTGATGGACCAGCCGATCTTGAATAATCATCGCTGTATCTCGCTAGACCAAGTATTGTTGTAGCAACGTCGACGTCCTTCTGGATTGATTCAATATTTTTTCCGTCAATCATGTACGTAGCACTATCAAACAACGCCATAATACCATTATTAACAAAACCAACCCTAACTTCAGCTCCATATGCTACTGGTGCTGCAGGAACAACGTTATTTAAAATTTCACCTTCTACTTCAATAAATGTTTCAGCGGGTAAGAAATACCTACTTGTATCTTGAACCTGTAGTTCGATTCGTCCACGCTGATCTGGCATTCGTGCATCATAAGAATAATACTGATAATCGCGCACAGGCTCATCTTTGAGAACTGGTGCATCCATGTCAAACGCGGGGTCAGATATGCGCTTAAACATCTTTATTATTATCGTCTTCGTCTAACACGAAGACCACTTCGAGAAGTGAGACCACTTCCTGCTATCAGACTAGCGGTTATATTTTTTTCTTTGTCTGACATCGGGACATCAGCCAACTCTGCTAGTTTTTGATTAGCGGCTTGATTTATTATTTTACTTACACTTGCCGGCATCACTTCAATGCTGGCCAATTTCACAGGTTGAGGTCGGGTCGCTTGTGGTCTGCGTATTAATCGTGATAGTCTATCTTTGATTGCTGAAAATGCTTTGCTAGCAATATTACCAACAGCGCCTATACCTTTTTCACGAACAACATCAATAGCTTTCATTCCTAGCTGCTTTGCAATCGGTATTGCTTTTGGGGCTATTCTTCTAAACAGACCCTGAACAACATCACCTAATCCATCTCCGTAGGTCGTTTTGTATACCGATAATCGAGAGTTTATTACCCTGACCATGGTAGGTCCACGAGTATTGTGTATGATCATCTTATTATTAAGTGACTTTATAACTAATTACATACTTAGTCACTATGATAATCATCGGCGATTTCATTAATGAGAGACCGATATACATTAATATCCATGATACCGCCTGTAAATAATCGTTTGCAAATATCAGCTGCTTCATTGATGATTTCTAGGGAATTATTACCAGCTCGTTTTCCTCCAATGAGAATTTCTAGTCGATCAACATCAGCAAGAACGTTATTGGGACAAGTAATAAGACCACTTCCTAGACCACTTCCAGTTGCGCCGGGAGCATCATAAAATTCTTCTTCTTCTTCCTTACCTGTTGTTTGGACTGGTTGTAGTTGTTGTGATCGTGGTAATTTAATTTGTGGTGATTGTGGTAATGTTGCAAATTCTTCTTTTTGTTGTTGTTCTCGTCGTTGTTGTCGTTGTCGTTGTATCTCTTGTTGTCGTTGTAGTAGCTTGTGTTGTTGTAGTAGTGGTTGCAGTCGTGGTAGTGGTTGTTGTAGTGATGGTAATTTAAGCTGCGGTGATGATAGTGGTGATAATTCAAATTGTGGTGGTTGTGATAATCGTTTGCTTTGTTTAGTCTCTTTTATATATCTATGTACAACCTCATCAAATTCATTAAAACTTTCAATATCTTTATTAGATCTGATTTCTGGAATACCAGTAGAAATACGATATACATCCCTGATCCAATTGGCAGAGCTTAGAGATTTAACATGTTCTGGTTTTACATATTTTTTTCTTTCATAATATCCAAACGCGGCAATATCAAATAATTGGGTTGGGTCCCTGATAGCAGCAATACCTTCAGGCGTAAATTTATCTATTATCTTAGTTCTGGTTCTTGATGGTTGAGGAGGTTGAAAGGGTGGTGGTTGTGGTGGTGCTTGTGGTGGTGGTTCAGCTGCTTGAATACGACCAGCAATATCAGCAGGCAATGTTGCAAGAGCTCGTTGTGTTGCTTCGGTTGCTGTAATAATTTTCTTCGTTGGACAATCGGTTTAAATAATTGTTCTGCACCTTCTGCAAATTCAACCTGAGACTCTTGACGAGATTGTAGTTGTTGCTTAACAGAATCACGAACAGGTAGATATTTTTTAATTGCCTCTAGTCGCTCTCGAGCTAATTTAGCTGAGTGTGGTTCTCCAATACTCATTATTGATATAACAATGATGATTTAATTATAGCAGCAGGAAGGGTGAACGACATACGCGTAGTGACCAGCACGTGAAAAAATCGGAAAAAATCTGGTCAATTAGAGAAGTTTTCATTATTAAGGCAAAAACTTCGTTTTTCAGCCTTCGTAGGAACCCTTAGTTTTCAAAAATAAGGTCTCTACAAAGTTGTAGGGTTCACCCTTCCTGCTGCTAAAGTTAATAAATAAAACGAAACAAACTAATATGTATAACATAAACGCTTCTTTGTACGGTGGCCTATTTTAATTGTAGCATGACTTTTTTTTCTCCTACAGATTGAGTTGGCCTAATATTGATCCTTCCTGATATGAAAAAAAAATTTATAGTCGTCTTCTTTTGATACGCCCACTTAGGTTAAAAAGTGCAAGATAGCCTATGTATTGAAGTTATTAGCACCCGTCCTTCTAAAACTTCTGAAATATACAATACGTGAAAACAACCCGGTTTTTTTGTGTTTTTGTTTCTAATTTGTTATTGCAAGTAAGGGGGTTGTGATCAATGATTGCAATAATCGGATAAGAAACTGAACTAATATACACAAAAATTTTGCATAGTCAATATCAAAGCCTAATTGTGGAATAATTTCTCTGGTGCTTATTTATTTTTTTACAAATAGCACAATGAATGATCTACACCATCTTTCTCTTCTTGAATCCATTTTCCAGCAGCCCCTACATAACTTGCATCAGCAGATATTTCATACAAAATCTGGAGCTGAAACAAATGGTACACCTTTACGTATGGCCTTTAAATTATCAATGGCCTTCTGACATTTTTCAGACCAATGAAACTTGGATTTCTTATTAAACAAATTGGTCAGGTGTTCAGCAAAATTTGAGCAATATTTCAGATAATATCCAGTAATACCCAAATATTGAATTAGCTGCCTTTTACGGAAAGACACTGGGAATTTAGAGATAACCTTGGCATTTTTTCTACAGGCTTAACTCGATCGTGTCCCACAACACGCCCTAAAATTGTAACACTAGCACGGATAACTCACTTTACTAAATTAATTGTCAAATTTGCATCACTGAGACGAATCAAAGAATTCCAAATGGTTTCCTAGTGATCTTTTCAAGTGTCGTTGTTAGATGATGACGTCAAAGATTCTAGCGTCACAATTATCTAAACCAGATGGTATTATGTTCACTAAACACTGGAATGCCGAAGGAGAATGTTTCATACCAAATGGCATTAATTTATATTGAAATAGTCCATCAGGTGTTGTAAATGCAGAAATATATTTTGCTCTTTCCGTGAGTGGAATTTGCCAGAATCCTTTTGAAAGATCAAACTTGGTGACATATTAGACATTTCCAGTTTTGTCAATATAGTCATCGATTCTTGGCATTGGAAATTGATCTGTTGTGGTGGAAATGTTCATTTCTAAACGCGGGAGGAATTATCTGGTTTGAAGAAAAGAATACGTGGTGAACTCCAGTTACATTTACTTGGTCCTAAGTAATCATTCTCCTTCATATGTTGAATTATTTTTCAAACATTCCTGCCTGATAGGAATCATTTTGTAGGGAGGCTGTTTCATAGGTGTAGAACAGTTTTACTGTCATGGTAGTTTTTATCTGCTCGTGTTGAACATCGGGAAACAAGTGCTGATATTCACATAATAGTTTGTTTAAGTTCACTCTTTTCTTGTGCCTTCAGATGCAAAAATTTCTGATTCAGATCATGAAATATTTCTGAATTCTGAAGATTGGTTAAACGAAAGTCACTATAGTCCGATTGCATGCCATCGTTTAAATCTTTACTGTATGGAACAGGGAAAACTAAATGGACTGAATGTAAATGATTATCTGGGTTATATCTATCAAAATAGTCCTTTAGCATATATTTGTTCTTGTTTCTTCCTTCCATGAATGGTAAGGATATTATTTAAGTAATTTGCTTTCTTTTCAATCGTACGAGCACCATAATATTGAGCTCGAAGAGGATTTTTAATTATGGGCAAGCGAGCCAAAAATCACCAGGATGAAAACAGTTTTCTTTTCTATTTATCTCATATAGTAATTTCATTTTTTAAATAGGAGAGTGAACATTAGTTCTTGCTATTTCACAAGTCATTGACATCTTATATTTGAAATCAGGGACATAACCAGGAAGATTAATCTTTGAATGTTCTGTTGAAAAATGTTTATCTTTCAATATGTCCAAAAACTAGTTCGAATGGACTGAAACCGAATGGTTCTTGAACTAATTCCTAAGCAACAAACAGCAGTAAAGGAACACCCTCATCCCAATCTTATACTGTATCAAAGCAATATGATCAAATCATATTATTCGAATTTCGATGAATTCTTTCTAAAATCCATTGACTTTCAGGCTGATAGGCAGAAGATTTAAAATGTTCGATAGTTAATTCATGTATAACTTACTAGAAAGTTCCGGACATAAAAGTTGATACTTGATGAGATTGGATTGACTTGGGAAGGCCATAAAGTGTATCAAAACCTTTATCAAAACTTCTAGCATAGTTTTAAGTTGTTATATTCCTCAAAGGAATCGCCACTGGAAATCTTTTTATTGTCGCATACATTATGGTCAACAAGTATTGGTTGCCTGACTTGGTCTTCGGTAGTAAGAGATCCTCACAGTCTACAATTATAGGTTGCAGATGAGCCTTAGGTATCTTCAGATTACATTTTCGTACCATTTGACAAGTCTGACAAGATCCATCGTATTTAGTAACATCACTTTTGATTTTCGGCCAGTATAAATAATTCAAGACCTTGTGATATGTCTTATTGACTCATAAATGACATGCCATATGAGTTCCGTCGATATGACTTAGGAACATCAATTTGGTAGCTCACTGACCACTCCTCACCAGCGGGTACTTCGTGTGGTTTCCAATTTCTCGTAAAGACCCCATTTTGTTTTACAAAATAACAAGTTGGTACTTGTGTAACTTCATTTTCGCTAAATGTCCCTATGAAACAAACGGGAAATCTCAGGATCTTCTTCATATGAGACAATTAGTGATGTATTTTGTATCCCAGATTAGCATAAAGAGAATAAGTAGCAAAAAGAGTATCACTATGAACAATATCAGTTGATTGACCAATACTAAGAGCAAAAGTGACCTCATCAAAAGACTGGTCAATAAATGTGTCAGCTAAAGGAGACATTTCTAGATCAACATCATTTCAAGAGCTCTCTTTGCCAAAGCTCAAGTAACTGCACAAGAAGGGTATACACCAGTGATTTCTATTTCAATAGGATCAATGTTTGGAGCAAAATAAGGTTTGTCAGCTACAAGTGGTTTAATCACAACCTTATTGCCAGCTAGGTCATTATCTAGTAATATATGAATACCATCAATTGGAAAAGAAGTCACTCCTCCAATGTCACTGGTCCTGAGACTAAGTCTGATGACGAATTAACACGATGGTGAGGAATATCAACAAAGCGGCATTCAACTCCTGAAAAAAACATTTTCACTACAAGAAGATTACTCAGAAAAAGAAATGTACATGACAATTACAGACTCTGAGAAACCCCCGTTTCTCTTAAACTTTTGATAAGGATAGGCTTGGCAAAATCACCAACAAGTGATACAGAACATTTCTATATTAATTGTTTATAATTCTCCATAACAAAATCAGACTCTTGTTTGTTTCACCCAACAAATTTATTGCTTTCAATACAAGACAGTGGACTTGTCCTCTTAGAAATAAGAGAATTTAGAATAGGTATGAATTTATTAAATTACTTATTTTCAACCTGTAGCAATCAGAAATAACGTGCACATTTTTCTGATAACAAGTGCACCTATTACTAGATAAGGATTTCTTATTAGTCTTATCAGAAGTTTGATTCCTAAATGTTGCGCCTGTTTGAGATTTGGAAGTACTCGTATGAGACTGGAATGGTTTATTTTGTTTTTTATCAAACATCTCCTGTCAAATGAAACTTTGCGTGTCAAGGAAATTTCTTAATCTGTACTAACAGCTTTTGGTTATGTTTCAACCTTTTTCTCATCAAGGTAGGTCTTGACATTACTATGGACACAATTTCTGAACTCCTCAATGAACATGAGCTGTCTAATCTTTATCAACCTTCTTGGCTGTGCACCACCTACCAAATAGAAGTTATTTTTCCCATGCCAACTCGACATGGGTCTGACCAGTTTCTTTTCTACAATTCCTAAACTTTTGGCGATATCCCTCAGGTACCAGCTTAAAACCATTCAAGATACATTCCTTTACCACATCGTAAATGGTACTTTGTTGTACCGAGAGTGAAGCGCAACTTCACGAGCTTTGCTAATAAGCACACTTGGTAATAACAAAGTCTAATGCTTTGTTAGTTTCACTGAAGATTTCTCAAATACATGAAACTAAATGTTATTTGCAAAATGACACACCATTCATAAAATTGCCGCTACGAAGATAAATTGTTTGAAATGGGAAAATCTAATAATAACGATGGGATATGGTAAATTAGATTATTTTCGAGGGTATCTATGTTCGGGCATTTATGGGTCATTTTGTTTGTCTTTCCTTCCTGGATTTCTTGGCAAGCTGGTATTTTTATTTTTTTTGTCAGCTCGTGAATTTGTGAATAGGTCTACTATTGTCAAGAGTTTTTATTCTGGTCGCAGCAGGATAATAGTTTGTTGCACCATTATGTATCTTGTTTATAGCAACCGAGAAATTCGCGAAAATCTTTCCCCAACAAATTCACCGTAGACGAGGATTGTGCTCAACCTTATTACGGATGATCAAGCAAAACCAACATCAAATATTTCTTTCGAGAAAAGCGTGAGGGATGATAAGCAATAATTGATGGTTAAGTTTGCAAAATAGCTTTCGTTTCTTAGTAAGGCACTGAATAAAAGATATTCTACGGTACGTAGGACAGGTGCGTTTGGCAATTGTTTAGAAACTTGAGTCCATGTTGATAAGGACAGGTTTAGATCAGTCTTTCAATATAACATATTAATTCTGTATAATAGATGTACTGATAGTGTATTTATATTTTCCAGACTCATTCCTTGCATATTAGTACTTACGATTCATAATTAATCTGTTTTATTCGTTCTGTCCTTATCTCTTGCTCATTGACTCATGTTGCTCTTGCCAAGAGGCGGTAGGACTTAGAATATTGATTTTCTGCTGTATATTGTTATTAATTTGGTGGCCCAGAATGTTTTAATAACTTTGTGATTTCCTGGCCCTTTATAATAATTTTATGGTTTCCTTGGGTTTATTAGTTTTATATCTTATATCATGTGGGATTCTTGAGATTTATTTGTTTTATTACATATCACTTTCAAACTGGAGACGTATTGTTTGTTAACAGAACTTTGGGCAAAAGTTATTGGATGTATGTCAGGATTCCGAATATGAATCATAAACACGTTTTTATTTCCTGGCATTTTTATTAACTGCGGAGATTTCTACTTTACAGTAGGTGCTAATTATTTGCATGCAAAATGTTTGTTATATCTGTGCCCGTTATTTTTCCGTTTGTCATCCTTATATCCTGGAGTGTCCCATTTATATCCCATATGTATGTTTGCCTAAATCTCTTGCAATAGAGGCACCTGTTTCTTTAATAATTTTCAGTTTTCATGGTAAATTTTGAACTTCTGGAAGTCTTTAAAATGTCTCATCACCGGGCGACTTTTACTCTTGTATATAAATCAGTCAATGGGATTATATCAAGGCATTGTTAAGTGCACTCACATATCTACTATTTTGGGAGATATGGGTTGGCAGCCAAGGTTCGTCAAATAATATAAAACGAGTATGTGACTCAACTGGTTTTTTATTGTTAAGATTGTAAGTGTGATTGCATCAGATGAACTCATAATACAACATTTCCAAACTAAATTGAAAACCATGATGTATCAGAAGATTGCAAGTTTAATTGCATCGGATGAATTCATATTACAGCATTCTAAACTTATATTGAAAACCATGATGGAGCAGAAGATTGTAAGTTTAATTATATCAGATGAACACATATTACATTTCCAAACTTTGTTGAAAACCATGATGGATAAGTACATGGTAGACTTTAAATTTTTTAAACTGTGTTGGTTGAATTAATAACCGTAGTTAAAATAAGTTAAGGCACACGGAAATTATAAAATTCAGTATAAAAGCCTATTGAAAAATGATTATGTTTTCACGTTATATGTCAGCTGTTTCCAAATGTGGTGTTGCATCGCGTATAGCCGGGATGGGTGATATTACATTAGTATTGCTGAAATGCGTTTGTGTTCTTTCTGTACCGATACAGTCAAGGATAAAATGCATGATATATTAAAATGCAACATGCACAGCTACTTTATAATGATTAAAGTTGGTTGCTGTTTTCTCATACGTTTGACGATTTTAACAAAATGAAATGTTTACTTTCATATCCAAAGAAAACCAAAATACATGTCACAATCTCATGCAGCATTTTTACGGAAACTCAAGTCCTACGTATATAAATGCAGCTTTGAATTTTTACAATTTTATGTTCAATTATCGCTCATTTTAAATACGTCATTTTTATTAACAAATAGTTTAGCGTCGCTGTTTGTATTGGTCATAACAGGTTTTACTGTAGGATATAGTCACTGAGGTACAAACCCAAAGTTTAGATGCCACGTGTTTGTACTGCATTTAGTATGTCCAGTTCTTGCCACCACTTGCTGATCGTATTTATCTGTATAGCCACTGGTTAACATTGAACGGCACTGATGCGTATCAAGGGCCATATTTGTAGATCTTGTGAAGACATTTTGTACCATCGGATACGATCTTGAGAAACGTCACAATATTGCTAAACCATTTGTTGCGAAGGACACTCTTTTTCGTTCTAACGTTCCCATAGAAATTTGTAAACATATTCAATAAAATATATTATTAAATTCACTCCCAGTTTTCGTTTGGTATTCAACATTTTTTGGCGTGATGAAAAAAAAAAACTCATGTGAATTCAAAGTGTCAGTTTATGTGTCCAGATCTACGTTTTACATATTTGCCATATGTTTACGTTGCTAATTATTTGTTCTCTCTCTCTCTCTCTCTCTCTCTCTCTCTCTCTCTCTCTCTCTGTGTATTCATTCAATGAAGAAAGAAGGTAATAAATATCAAATAAAAATCGTTATAAAAGCGAGTAATAATTCGTTCTTAATTTACTCTCAATTTCCATATAAACTAAAGCTTATAAAAAGCATAGCAAACTAACATCAGTGCCAGTACTTAGGTACAATAAACAAGGTGTACGTAAATGACATCATGCAATAATTATTACTGTCAGTAAAACTAATTGAAATTCGAAATTACATGTAATCTCAACGAACAATGATACACCACATATTTTTCCGGAAAATGTTGACTAAATTATATATTCAGCATTTTGGATATCCATTCTGGTATATTAAAGACTTTTTAGCAACGTGAAACGAGAAAAGACTAGAAAAATATAGTATGGCAAAAAAAAAAATAAACAGACAAATTATAAAATTGAATGCACGTATCTTGTGCATGTGTGTGTGTTTTGGATTTTAACGTAGCTGCAACAATTTTTCAGTCATATTGCAACGATGTCTGCAGTGTGCCAGTTTATGGTGATGTCTAGCACTGGGGCATCATGCCGCAGACATGAAGCATGTCCCACCCAGTCACATTATCCTCACACCAGACCGACCAGTCCTAACACTAAACTCTTAATGCTGAGCGCCAAGCGAGGCAGCTGTTAGTACCATTTTTGTAAGTCTTTGGTATGACTCGGCCGGGGTTCGAACCCGCAACCTCCTACATTCGAGGCGGACGCTCTAACCACTAGGCCACAGGAGCGGTCATATTCTTGTAAACAAACAAAGAAATAACACGAATTCACTCATTGACAGATTAAATGTAGAAATTGTGTTATATTTCTCAACCATCTTGGTGCATGCGTGGCCGATAACTTGTATGAATATGATCTTTGCTAATTCTGAGTTGTCACGCATGCGTATAACCCTACTTAGTAAATGGATCAGACAGTTATTTTTATATCGACATAATTTTTTAACTCTGATTTTAAAAACATGACATGGGCATTGCAAATATTTGAAGCAGACACAGCTTCTACTGAAATGGAGTGTTCTAGAAACTAGAGAAGGACAGAGGGTTATCGCTCTGTTTGTTGACATCACTTTGAATGGCCAGTAAGTTGACAGTTTTAGGTATATCCTTAACATTCCCCGCTGATAATCATTGCTTTGAAAAGAGAATTGGGTAGGTTTAAGTAACTTTAAATATTCTTTATTTGGATATATGAATAATAGGGTAGATTTAGATTTGAGAATACGCAACTAGTCCTTAGGTCTAGTGTGCATCTCATGGAAGATTGCTAGCTCTGCATGGCTCTCTACATTTCCTGGTCCTCAGAGTCAAATTTAAAGACGACAAAAAGAACCCCAAAAGAGCATATCATTCTCTATTATTGTTTTGATATTTTAACATTTCATAAGTGCACTTTCAGAATGGTCATATATATGCTGTAAAAGTGACTTCTGTATTCCAGAAGAAGGCAAAGTGAGTGTACTTTCTTGTATTTCAAGTACATTTCCACAGCACAAACAAGTAATCATTTTTATCAGCTGCTCTCAGTCCAAGTGGATGAAAAAAGCGAAAAACATATATCTTAACTTGTCTAGATTATGAGAGTTGTAGAGAAAGCAATTTTCCCCTGTGCCTTGCACACTTTCAAGCGTGCTCCAAACCGACAGAAGGGAATCAAAGTCTTTAAGTGAAAACTCCATGTTCGTTTCGGGAATCCTATGTTGCTATGGCCATCCATTTGGGAGAAGTAACAATGACAATATTTTCAAGATGGCCGCCGTGGTGGCCTTGCTGGATGTTAGTTCAGCTCTATTTTCATTCAGGATTCGCTAGACTTCATAAAATGTCTTTAAATGAAAACTCAATGTCGATATGATAACCCATTCAGTTGGATATTACGGGTATGGCTGGTAATACTTTCTCCCTTTCACATATTTACCAATTTTGCCCACAATGCGTTTTATCCACAATGACATGCATAAATATCCAATTTGTACAAAACGTTCGCAGATAGTCATGCTTCTCGTAACAGAATAATATTATAATTTGCTGATGTTGAATTTCATGTTCTAGAAATAGCGTTGTTTCACCATGACGTCACTAATTAGACTACGCATGACCCAATCAGGTGACCTGAATTCAGAAAAGGATTTTAAAATCATTACCTTGTATTATATATAGAGGACAATTGCATCTACATGAGCTTTTTCAGAAATCAATTAATTCAAAAACAACATTCCTATACTAAATGTATATCTAGCCAACTAGATAACTGTCTTAATATCCAATACAACCTTATTTAGATGTGCAGTTGTTGATGGACCTGAGCCAAGAAACACGATACTTGCCATATTTTACTGCTAATCAGTCATTACTTTCTCAGATCAATTATGTTCATAAATACCTGATGCTTCTCAGATTTCTTTAATCTGTTGAGAGCTGGTCAGAGTAAATTACGATCTTTGACTGAAAGTGATAGATGTAAACAACAAGCTCTGTATTGTGAGTCGAATTCTGTCCATTCTTTGCTAGTCGATAACCGTAGTAATGCTAAACGAGTACACGAGTACTCGAAAATAGCAATGTTTCAGTCGCAAGATTCCAAAAGTTTTGGTCAAGTTACTTTTTCATTCTTTAAGTTTAAACATATTTTACTGCCTAATAAGTTATATATTTGTATAAAAAAAAATATGAAACAAATTCACAAGAAGTTACAAGTTCGTCTACACCATACAAGTCAAATCACACTGCAAGTAAAAATGCATAAAATAACATAAACAGAAGATTACATATAGAACAGATAAGAAAGAAAAAGTATGATAGAAACAGCTTAAGGGATGGTGATTGCAATGGAAGGGAAACAAATTGGTGTATATTGCTCCACATTATTATGTATGAATTTTCAAATCCATATAATGTACACTTCAAAATATAAGTATCTTGCTATTGTTACGTATATGTAATTAAATTACTTGTGTGATAGTTTTAAATTCTCTTTTACTTTATTTTTATTTCATTACATTTTGTTGTAAGGATAATATCTTTTTACTGGATTTGACATTTTTCCCAGTAAACTTAGTTCAATTCTTTTAGCCTGATTACGCAAAAAGATTTCCACATTTTATTTATAGTTAACCTAGATCTTGACCTTGGTTCCGATTTTGTAAACATTGAGTGAAAATGATTGGTCATTACCAAGGTCATGTTCAGCCCAAGTGTTAGTCTGTTGTAAACAATTTTCTTTTAAAATTTATTTCCAGTGTGGGAATCTGATTCTTAGATAGGGCTATTCTAGCATACGTGCAAAGTGGCATATTTTTCACTGCGCTGTTCATATATATAGATAGATAGATAGATAGATACTTCCACTCCAATCTGACACACAAAATTATGGGGAGTCCTGCTTGACTAAGGATCAGAGTGTTTATGTGTGCGCCCTTGCGTGCGTGCGATTTAGATTTTTAATGCAGATTTTAAAAAATGTCAGTCATATCGCTACGATGTCTACAGTGTGGCAGTTTATAGTGATATCTAGCACTGGTGCATCATGCCGCAGACAAGCAGCATCATGTTACACACACCCCCCTCGTCACATTATGCTGATACCAGGCCAACATGTCCTAACATTACCTCTTAATGCTGAGCGCCAAGCTAGGCAGATGCTAGTACCATTTTTTTTATGTCTTTGTTATTATAACTTGGCCGGGGTTCGAACCCGCGACTTCCAGCATCCGAGACCGACGCTCTAACAACTTAGGCACCCGGAGCAGAGCAGAGCAGAGAAAGAGAGAGAGAGAGAGAGAGAGAGAGAGAGAGAGAGAGAGAGAGAGAGAGAGAGAGAGAGATTAGTACTTATAAAACGTAGTATTTTCGTTGTAAAAAAATAAAAGTAAAGGCTGTTTCCCTCCAGTTAAGTACATATTTGGACATTTCTAGTCGTGACCAGCCATGTCAGAAAACAAACTGTTGTTGAGATTGTTTGGGTTGAGAAGTGCGCTTGGTGAAACGAATACAAATACCCGGTTTCTATAGGCACGATATCATTGTTGCAAATACATGGTGGCGATGCTTAGTTCCTTCTCTGGTTTATCAACTGCCCTTTATATCTGAATCATTAATCGTTTCTAAAAACATGATACCCATACAGGACTTCACTATAATGTTTTATGTAAGTAGGCGACCGCTTGTCGTTGTAACAAGATAACCGGATTGGATTTTGGATTTATAACAGAACAAATACAATGTTTATTGATGATTGACTTGAATGAGAAAAGAATAATGATTAATACGTGCGTGTATAAGATCCAAGTATTGGACAAAATTAACACAATCCGCACGAACCTAATAATGCAACATAAATATGAATACAAATAAATTATCTTACACACTAACAGGACAAAGGTTAATGATTTACAGTAAATTCACACGACGAAAAGAATGATGTGTTTTATCAAATAGTAAAAATGATGCATTTTACTCATATAATAAAATGTCTTCACTCAGAAAAATGAGGTACTTTACTAAAATAGTAAAATAATGAAAACAAAAGGGACAGATATCATACACAATATCTTTACAGTCCCCAAAACACTGGGTACAAACCCCAAAATTAGCCCACGGCTAAAAGATTACATGCATGGAGTAACACAAACACACTCCGTCATTAGCACACTTGGCTACCAGTCACACTGGTCAATCAAGCGGTCAGTATTTCATGTAGTCACCGATCACCAATCAATTCCTTGGTCAATCAAGCAATCAGCGCCCACCAATTCGGTCAACAACGCCCGATCATCTGCTATTCGACCAGCAACACCTTCACTCAGCTCTACGGCTGCTATGGTTCAACTTTATAGCTGCTATGATCAACTTCTATGGTTAGCTCTACAGCTGGTACCTCGTCGACTCCGATCAGCTGAAAATACATCTAACACCGTGTACTATGCATGACACGGGCATATACTATAACACGTAATGACGTTATATACGGTAAGCTATACAAATTACATTATCGGCACAACATTACAAAGCAATATACAGGTTCAAAAGTGAACCTACCCGTGTCCGATAAGAATCGTACGGTACTAAACGTTTCTTAAAAATGCAACTTTATATTGCTAATATAAATCTCCTGCTAAGTCACATGCAAGAATAGAAAATATTTGCATTACACTACGTAAACCGAAGCTACATAGAAAATATACAAAAATAAACGTGGTAGTACAATCATTATCACTTATAACATACTTAAGAAATTAATAAATAACTCACATACCTCTACAGCTAAAGATGTGCAAGTCCTTAAGTTTTATTGGTGTGGTCCCTCTCAGACTTGTCATCATAGAGGAGACCCCCTAGTTCCAAAATTTAAAGGGCTTTTTATGTTTTTCTGTTTTATTAATATGTGTGTGCTATTTGTATTAATTATATAGAATTTCGTTTTTATGAATTTTTGTTTTAGGGTTTATACACCATTTTTCCTATTCTATTGTAAAATACTCCTCAACCCGGGCTGGTCTTGGAGTTTATTTATTGTAAGTGATCGTTGCCGGTGATTAGTATTGTCCATGTGTGCCATATGTGTGTTCGATTATGTATGTATGCTATATTGTGTTAATGTTTGGACTGGCATATAGTCAAATCTTTATAGTTGTTATTTAATTTATTCCAGATTCAGTTTAACTCGAGAAATTCAGTTGGACGCATTTGTCTTAACCTTATTTCTCGGTCTTGTAGAATCTTTGTATTTTAGTGTATGCTGGATATTTGGAAGGATAGTTAAGAGAATATAGAATGTAATGGATAGGATGTGTTATATTTGCGTGGAAGTGTTTCTGTTTTCGTAATGTTCTTGTTCGGCTCCCTTTGGCGATTCGGTGCGAACCGTACTACCACACGTGAGTCCCGTAGCTTTGGCCTCGCACCTTAGAATCCCCTGGGTAGCCTTTTCAATGTTTGTTTTGTTGGTTGCATAAAGTGTAAAGATCACACAGATATACTATTATAAACAAAGACTTAAATTCAAATCAATTATCTAAATCTCTTCTTATCTTCACTATTTTGTTTATATAGTCAATTAATTCTTTATAAATTACTTTATCATTAATTTTATCAGTATAAAGTTTTTTATCATTTAAATTTATAATTTTATTTCTTAGTCGTTAAGTAGACTGCTCACTGACAAGACGTTCCGTAATGTAAAGAGTTCAGTCTTACGGTGAGGCATTTATACACAGACGATGCAACCTTACATCGTCTGTGAGCTGGAAGTATTCGGTTCTTCCCATCGAAAGCACTTCGCACGTGCGGCATAGGATGAACCGAACTCACTGTTTCGAAATATTATACAATATACATAAATCACCCTCGGGTATCGTTGTACACAAAAAACGAAACCCGAGTACATGTATTTAATAAATAAAGGGATTTATACCATTCCGTGACAGTCGTAGCTGACGGGCGCTAGTCATTCCACCATGAGGAAGTGTTCTAAAAATTAGCTGTATAGAACATCGTGACTATGAAATTGTTGGCACCTATTCATCTAATGTAATCATGAAAGTGAAATGCTCATTGAGTAAAACAAAAACTATACTACGTAGTAGCCATGACAGTAGGATAGAAATCAGAATTGTTTGCAGGTTTCTCTCGCCTCATCATCCTTCAACTCAGATAGGGCCTCATAAACTTATGAAATGAAATAGAACTTACTATTACAAGTATTACTGTAAAGCATGCATTTACTCCATCACTTTGCCGACTAGTTTGTTTTCGAGACACCACTTTGTTGGCTGTAGTACTCTCATGTTTGAAATAATTATTCACACTGTATCAGTTTACCAAATGATGATTTTGTGAACTTTGTTGAGTCGTTGAAGCTCGAATTGTCATTGCTTTAATGAGTAACTGTGAATGATAAAAGATCTACTACCATATTTATTTAAATTTTTACTTTGCTGTTGGACTTGGATGCTTTGAGGTGAAACTATTCTTCAAAGTTTATCTTCTGAGATAAACGGTGTCACCAAAAGTCAAATTCAACTTGCTTTCGGAATGCTTCTGTGAAGTACCACTTAACTGCTATTTCTTTCATACATTGATACCGAGAGCTTCACTGGAGATATTCCTAAAATACTCCTGCATAACTCCGTCAATGGGTTAAATTATAAAATATGATGTCTAGTAGTTTTATTTACACCTTGCACTAATTAAAAATATTTCTCCAGTCTGCCTGTTTTGACGTTTTCACGTGGGTCAAAATAAAATCTAGGTTTTGTTATTCTATAAGAACAGATAATGGTTGTCACTGCGAAATCACTCCTTTGGAATGTGTGAAGATTGTACAATCGACAAATTGTGTTAAGATCATAAAATCTTAAACTTTTAATGATAATCAAACATTTTATTGATGCTTTAATTTATTTTGTTTCTTTTTGTATGTATTAAAATAATTTACAGACTTTCCAGACGCCCCAAATCCTTGAGGATAGAGTTTTTCAGAAGGTAAATATCTCTGTTAAAAAGGTTGCCAGGGTACATTGCGGAACCATTCCTAGCGTTTTAGGTAATAATAATAATAATAATAATAATAATAATAATAATAATAATAATGACACAATGTTCGTTAAAACTAATTATATAAAATAGTAAAGAACAAACCCAAAATGATGTGAAAAGATTGTCAAACCACACGTCAACAACCTCTAGATTTAAGTTAACTATAAAGCCGTGGGGGTATTAATTGAATATATAGCCGTGAGGGTGTTTTGTTACGATACGCTGAATTTATCCCTTTTTACTCCTCCTGGATCAAACCGATGAGTTGGTGCGTTCTTATTTAGAGAGTTCAACAGGTTTCTTTTTCTCGCAATGTTTCCAGACATCATGAAAGTTTTTTTGATGATTTCGCCACATCTTCTCCAGAGTTCGTGCTTTTGTTTTTACATACATATGTGAAAAGAAATATGCAGAATTTTATTTATCTGTGTCGTTTTTTTGTGTGTGTGTTTATTGCTCTGTCTTTCTGTTGTGTAGTTTGAGTGATAGCATTTCATCATAGTGACCTGTTGGTCCCGAAGTGTTCAGGCAAATTCCGCATTAGTTCTGCTTGTTCCATATATTATCAGAACAGATTTATATTTCATATCAAGTCACGCATTTTTATAAAATTCTCCATCTTTAGTATAAAATCAGCTGAGGTATTTAATTATTATAATAACTATCATATATATTTGTTACCACAATTATGCACTATTGCAGCTAATTGACTCTGACATTTATGTCCAATTAGCATTCTTTTAGCATGTTTACCTTGGTTGTTATTTTTCAAAACCATTATTCTGTCTAATTTAGAGTACCTAAGAGACGTCCATTCGTAATTAATGTTTGAGCCAGTAATTTTCACTGAACATTAAAAAACTTAGAATAAACCTTTGTGAGTGATTGAGGGTCAATAAGACCCCAGGTACAGATAACGTTTAGCTGATGATTATTATTGCTGACATTGGTTGAATTCAGCCTCATTAGTCAGAATACATACACATGACAACTTTTCCCTTGACGAGCGTTACAAACAATCTGATATACTTTTGCCACCATAACTTCAAATTAATTAAGAACTGAACTTCATTTATTACAGGATTTATCAATTGATGAAACTTGAAAATCGATTACACACCGCATGGACCGATTTTGCGAAGCTGGGGCCATGTATGGATTTTGTTAACCGATTTGCATGCTTCATGACTTTATCAATAGTGTAGAATATAAAGTTCTCATTATTATAAATACAATGGGTGTAAAAATAATAACGGGTTTCAGGAAATAAACACAAAAAAAATTATGCAACCATTCTTTACAAATATTGTTGAAGCAGAATGGCACATGAGTACCTAGGAATATCCTCTCTGGTATTATCGACTAATAACTTCAAGTTTTATGCCTCACATAATGCAATTGTAATCATTCTAAATGTCTGTTGAAATGCGTGGTTAAAACTGTGTAATTATGCCCAAATCACACTGAAATCGCAGAGAACTGAAAAAAAAAACAAACAAAAAAAACAAAAAAAAAACAAAAAACAAACTGTTGGGCACAATACACCGAAACCTAAATTGTATATACTGTACAAGCTTCCTTCGGTTGCCTGAACGTTGTTGAGCTTTCATATTGGGCAGGAGATCATTTCTCCAATTAGAACTTTGCAATTCACCGATTGGAGCTGTCTAGTTAATGTCATTTCAAATTTAACAAATCAGACAAGAACAGAAATAAATACTGTCAGATTAGAAAACATAAATTTGCTCAAGAGTTTGATGGGCCTTTTTTAACAATTAATGACCCTGTTTTCACTAACTCACAAATTTTATCTCCATCTTTTTGTTTAACACTTTTCTAGTTAATTTTTGCTGACATACAGTCGTGCATTTAATTAAAATAAACAATCAAATGTTTTCATACGATAAGTCAGTAACAAATTAAGAGATATGTCGAACGTGTCGAAAGCTGGATTTTGATATCTTGTATGCTCTGATATATATATATATATATATATATATATATATATATATATATATATATATATATATATATATATATATATATATATATATATATATATATATATATATATATATATATATATATCCGTCGAGATGATTTAATGAGAGGTCAGCACAATCCTTCCTTTATAGTGCCGAGAAAATGTATTCGTTCCCTATAGTTTGTATGTTGCACCCCCTTTACTCACTGTTACGTATATTTAATTTGTATTGTTTCTTAGATTTCTTATTATGTCATTGTATGTTGTGGGTAACCAACATTGTATGTAGTTGCTGACCTTCTCCAAAATCAGTGACAATTTTTGCATACAACTTTTTTTTTCTCTGAGTGAGGATCATTAACGTAAGTTTAGTCAAGGACGTTGTATTTTTATAGCGAGACTACGTGATGATCGTCATATGTCTTATTGTTGTGCTGTTGGTGATGGACTTCCTAATTATAACAAAGATCTTTCTAGAGCAATATACTATTGACCCTTATCCGGGGTCTCTTTTTACCTCTTAGTTTAAAATATAAATCTCGTTTATTTGAAAATTAGTCATTCGTGCTTCAAGATCTGGCAGAATCGATTTGCATTATTTTTGCGTCCAGTAGTTCATTTGAGGTGGAATTTGTTCTTCAAAGTATTCAATTCAAGTGATTTTCTCTGGAAATACAGAGTGCTCAACAAAATAATATTCTTAGACAGAGACATTCACTGGGATTTATAGTGAATTCAAACCTGGAATTATATTACTGCGTTTCTTCAAAAACCTCTTAGTACAACACCACGATACAGGCCACCACAGAACATCGACACTTTCAGCGTTGGATTTAATTTGGATTTTCACTAAAGTTTCTTCAAAAACTTTTATTATTATGACTTGTATCTGTAATTCTACGATTATTTTGGGATTTAATTCGTAACACCTTAAGTTCCTTTAACATTTTCACCTTGTATTGCAGGAAAATAAATTATTTCCTGAATTTTACAAAGCTTGTTGCTTTTCACTCTTTATTGCTAATTATTTTACGACCATAGACTCGTAACACTCACCGAAATGTTGATTTCAGACCTATAAAAATAATGAAAACGTTGTTTTATCTTTATACACCGGATGTACATCATAATGTAGATTCCATAACTTCTACATTAAATCATAAAACAACGATGGATAAAATCACTTCAAGATTCGCGAGTAAAGTCTATTGCCCTAACTAACGTTTTAACAATATGCCAAGAGTATATATTTTAACATTATGCCAAGAGTATATATTTTAACAATATGCCAAGAGTATATATTTTAACAATATGCCAGAGTATATATTTACTTTGTGCTTTATTTAACAGGAATTTTTCGTTACTTCCTCTGCCGAACACCAATCTTACGTTATGCCATTTATTTTCAAATTTTTAGTGGGATTTTTCAGCAAGTACTATGTTAGATTGTAAACTTACAAATTGCCAATGTTAATTTCTCTTTACCTCTGCAAATGAGATCATTAAGCTTTTGAAATTATTCAGTTCGTGTGTTGTATGTTGTTTTGAGGACTGACGTGACAGTCTATGTGACAAGTTTAACTTAATGATGGACATTAGCAAAAGTCTAATTCAAGTTTAATATTAAGCATGACTCACTCGGAATCATTTAATTAATATCTATTTCAACACTGACACGCTAAAGCTCTCAAGGACAAAAGCATTAAATTTACTACCAAATGTTGCCTTTGACAAAAGACCCAGACCTATTACTCATATAAAGTAACAGGGTTTAATTACATTTAGACTGTGCACAAAAGTTAAATTCTGCTTTATGGTGATCATTGTTACGTGTTACAGTACAATGCAACCGGCGTTAACTTTTATACACCTGTTGTGCATCATAGCTCAGTTTTGTATATTGTTTTGTTTCGCTCCTCTGTGGCACTGATGAAAACTGCATTTATTAAAGGCACTCAGGTTTCCGCAGTTCGACATGTGTTGAAATGAGAGAGATTTGGAATTTTTTAACGTAGCTTTAACAATTTTTCAGTCATATCGCAACGATGTCTGCAGTGTGGCAGTTTATAGTGATGTCTAGCACTGGGGCATCATGCCGCAGACATGTAGTATGATGTCCCACCCAGTCACATTATCCTGACACCAGGCCGACCAGTCCTAACACTAACCTCTTAATGCTGAGCGCCAAGCGAGGCAGCTGTTAGTACCATTTTTGTAAGTCTTTGGTATGACTCGGCCGGGGATGGAACCCACGACCTTCCGCATCCGAGGCGGACGCTCTAACCACTAGGCCACCGGAGCGGTTTTGTGTTGAAATGTGTTACGTCTCTATGGTCTTAAACAATGTAATAGAAAAGAGCGAGAACTAACAAGTTTTGTAAAATTCAACAAACAATTTATTTCCCAAGAATACAAACTGAAAATATAAAAATAAAAACCGGTATTGAGAATTAAATCCCTAATGATCCTAAAATTATTAACACAAGTCATATTGAATAAAGTTATGACTAAACAGCAGTGGTATTCTAAATAATTTCAAAGCTGAAGGTGTTGGTGTGCCTGTAGTCTATAATGGACTAATGTATCAATGGTCTGAATTATAATGATATGTCAACAGTCTGTTGTTGAATACATCAATATAATCCAATGTTTTCTTGTTTGAATTCATTATAATTCCCAGCTGATATCCCTTTCCAAGAATATTATAGAGCACTTTGTATTTCCAGAGATGAATAATTTGAATTAAATAATTTCAGCCCAAAAAATCAAACACTGAACACATTAAATGATTATGCCTCGAGATCTTATAGAATGAATGAATAATTTCTAGATAAACAATTACATAAAAACAAAGACACAAAATAAGAGCCAGGATGTAGGACAAAAGCTCATTTCCAGAACAATCCAAGCTATAATTAGACAAAGTCTGTTACTAAAATTATTACAAAGAACATGGGAAACACAGTGTCCTTTACTCAGACCAAGATAAATATGTTTTCTTCTATTGATAATGATCCTATTATTGAACCATCACTCAGAGAAAATATTAGTTATATATGAGTTGTTTACAGAATAACAAATCAATGATTCTGGTCAGGTAGACAATGAACTTGGTTTTGGACAAGGAAAGCTAGAAAATACAATTTTACATAACCCAGAGAATAGAATGAAAAACCTATCAAAGAATGCAACTTAAATATACATAACAAATATTTTATAGACTGTTGTATAGCGAGCATTACATTGCGGGAATGCAATATTGTTTTAAATTTTTCACTAATATTTGCATCATCGGATGATATTAAATGGACGTGCAATTATAATTCAACCAATATTCAGGTGGTGTAAAGTAGAAATACAACAGAATATTATATCCATCATTTATTATTTGGCAATAAATTTAGGTTTCTTACGTTCTATTTTGTTCACCCAAATATGTAGGAAATGTCTCCGTTAGTTAATTTAAAATTCTGTATGTATTGAGTCTGACTATAGAAGTTTAATCTTGAATTGTACCTACTATCCTATCCAGATGTGCAACATGATTTTGAGACGTATTAATCAGAGTTTATCCAACAATCTTTTTGACTATCATCTAAACATCACGAATTTACTCAGGTATTTACCCTGGTGGTGCCCAGTGCTTCTGATCTTGAAGCCCCTTTGTCACTAAACAGATTTCTATGAATTTTTGTTCTTAAAAATGTTGTGAAAAATGGAGGTGAAAGCGGACCATAATTATCATACAAATAGTCATTGATAATAATAATTATTGACGTATGTCTGATGAAACAGCTGTATTGGCTATAAGCTTACAAAGGTTCTTTTCTCTAAATATTGATTTGAATTATAAAATCTGAAAGCTTTCTCCTGCCAACAGTGTCAAATTTAAGACATGTGCTGCTTAAATGATAATCAAGCGTATAGGCAGCATGATGGGCAATGGTTTCATTACTTCAGTAAATTGATTCGACTGTTATTTACGTGGAATTTTGTGCTTGCATACGGCAAACGGGGAGGTGAAACCTATAAATTCTATTTGAAGTAGACGTGTGAAAAGCTCAATATTGGCAGGTCGTGAGATTTTTGGCATGCTTCGGATGTCAGTTACTATTTGTCCGTCGAAATATTAATCAATGTAAAATAGCAACAATAATTTAAACTCTTGTTTTAATCGATACTGCTTCTATGTTTTGTTTAAATTATATCATTAAGCACCTTACAATCCATGGTTACCGAATATAGAGTACCAGATGAAGTCCTTGACAACAAACTAATGACAATGAAAATGAAAATAACAAACGAATCAGAAAATTCATCAACTTGTGTATGACTTTTAATATCCTGTGTCCCAGTCGATTTAAGAGATGACCTCAAACTTTCAATTAAAATCTTTCATCAAAACGCAAAGGATGGGAGAATACACCTCCGCTTGGGATATTTGTGGTTCCGAGCCATGAAGTTATTTTCAGTACAGATGTATTAATGACAAAATGTCAACCCATCCACAACCGGTGGTTCCTCTCTAAGTGCGTGACTTTATAAAAGAGTCTCTAAGACCAATATTACGTACTAATTGACACACTAAAATAATTTGTATCTTCATCGTGCAGATGGAAGCAAAATTCGTTGGCAAGAAAACTCCAGAATTTTCTGCCTTTCGAGTCATTCAATATATCCCACTGGGTCCAGCACGTATCCATTTAGTTCTTGTTCTATCTCAGCCAAGTATCTTTCGAACATCTTTACCTGCGCTTCGTTACCCACGGTTTTTAGTCAACTGCATGGATTTAGGATATGCCTGTAAGCAGCTTAACTGTAGTTCATATGTAACAAATTGTTTAAAATAGCACTCAGTGCCTACAAGCTAGCATCGAAATAGGTAGACTGAGTTCATGTTTGTCTTAAAGATATAAATGTGCATGATAAATTAGTGCAGTACAAACCCAGAAATAGATACCGTGGAATTTACCTAATTAACTAATCGACATTAAAAAAAAATTATAATTAAACAACTCTGAACATTAGGAAGAATAGCTGTGGATAATACTCGGACTGAAATCTGGAATGTTATCTGCAAGAGAAGCGAATCAAAGACTAACAAAACTTATCTTGACGGTTGATGGCTGAGATCGTGATTCGTTTTAAATTTTGTTGTTTCTAAAACTGAGTTCATTAATGACACTCTAAGAGAGATGATATCCTGGAATAAGGTTCCTAGTTAGCATGAAATAAAACAGGTATAAACTATACGAAAATCAAATATCATCCCATCTCTTCGTTATGCCCTTTTAAATTAATTGTTTATATCTACTTACGCTTCAATGATACGCCGAGCTGCATACGTCTGTAGTCTAATAGACTATTTTGGATGTTGTTTATTCCCGAACTTTTGTGCGCTTTTTTTTACATTTGAAAAACGTTACTTTTAATTGGCCCATTATTGCCTTGATTGTGCTAAGGCGTCATTAAACACTAATTCATGCATATAATAACAACTATCGAATGAACTGGGTATAAGCTGACGTTGCCAATATTGCTTTAATCTGGATAAGAATATATTTCTCAGGTTACAACAATTATTGTGAAATCGGGGCCGTACTTTGAAGAGCGTCAACATCGCTTATTAAAAGATCCATTGATTCATAATTAACCACGGATTTTCTGGAATTTGCAATTCAATGAAACAACCGCGTGGATGCGGGATGTAGAATACTTGACTTAAGTGTAATGTATTCCTTTCATCTCGACGGAAACAGCCGCGTGAATTTTCCCTATACAAACAATATGATATATTCCCATGATTGAACATCACATGGACTTTAGGAAGTAGTAATGACCAGGAGACACTTCAGCGGTAATGTGCATGTTCTTGGTAGCTATTAATTCACATTTGACGTCTATATTCGTTAGATAACTAGAAGTAATTTATACAGCCGGAAATGAGAACCGAAGAAATGATCGCAGTGAATAAAAAGGACTTGATGAAAAATAGATAGTGGAAAACAACATTTTGACGTGGCAAAATAACA
>JAECUM010027912.1:0-17323 GCA_016617855.1 Megalonaias nervosa | reverse complement strand
TTCTTTGACTCTTCAGAAAGGCAACTCTGAAAAACATCATAAAGAATGGATTTGTCTATTCCAGCATTTGCACCCCACCACACTTCCTTTTCTATGTAATACTGGCCAGTCACGCCCAAGATCTTACTGGCTTCAGACAGTAATGATGGTCCCAGTTTGTTAGAATGCCATGTGTGACAAACATTTTGCACACAATTCAAATAAACATTCAGACAGCCTGGCAAGTCATCTGCATTTAAAGTGAGGCCACCCTCAAAATATGTTACTGCTGTGCACAGGGATATAGCCATGCATGCACTAGAGCCTTCTTCAATGCTGAAACTGCCACAATTCAACTGAGGCATTGCAGACATAAGTGCATCTATCACCATGTTTGTGTTGAAATAGAGAGATTGTGGTTGCTTTGTTTGCACTGCAATGATATCTGCATCAGTTTGTTCTATCATCCACCCACTTCTTGATGTAGGTACTTCAGTGTTTTCTACTGTCCCCCCACTTCTTGATGTAGTTATTTCAGTACTATCTTCAATAATCCCCCCACTTCTCAATGCAAGTACTTCAGTGTTGTCTTCTATCATCCCTTCACTTCTTGATGTAGTTACTTAAGTACTATCTTCTATCATCCCCCCACTGCTCAATGTAGGTACTTCAGTGTTGTCTTCTATGATCCCCTCAATGCTCAGTTAATAATCTGTACTTATTGCCCAGTGTTTACCACTATTGTCTCATATGATAAATATATCCAGAATAACTGTAATGGGAGAAGTACAGCATCCCTTAAAATCTGGTGATATCAACCTCACATTATAAATTGCAGCAATCATGCAATTTTACCTATGTTTGCTCTGAAATTGCAATTAACCAAACCTTGTATAAAATTTTTAAATGGTTGCTAAACTTTTGTGATTCACAGTATATTAATGATGTGAAAATTATCTGATCCATTGTTATATGATTGAATACATAACTGCATGTCACAAAAGTGAATGATAAAAACTGCATATACTGAACAAGTGTAGTGTCTTGACACGGACCCTAATAGATACCAGTAATTTTTCACTAACTGCAAAAATAATAATAAACACTTCCGCAAAAATGGAAACTAAAAGAGATTCTTTTATATAGTGCTCAGTTAAGATGGTCAGAAATTATGAGTAATACAAATTTGCCCTGAATATAATAATAAATAATATCAAGAAAGAAATGTATTTCCTGTAGTCTAATTCAACAGTTATTATTCGTTGAAACAGTTCTGACATCCAAGCAAGTTCTGGTGATTATATCCGGTGGGGTCTGCTCTTAGTCCGATAAATGGGCCCCCCAACAGATATTGATGGACGCTCTGATGTCACCTGTTTTCTTAAAACACGCAATTGTTGTATACAAATTTGTCCGGAACACGCCAGCATATAGTTCAGACACTTACCAGTACATGGTAACAAGCGTATGTAGCCATGACATTCGAAATAGCCTCATGACACATGGTTGTGTTATTCCACGTGGATTTACAAGTCGTTAAACACGGGAATGGATAATAATAATAATATTTACATATCGCCAAGAGACGCGAGAAATACCGAAAAGTGTCTTAAATGTACACCGGTGTGTTGCGGATAGAGCTACATTAGACCAAATGTGAAATGGAACTGAAAGACTGAATTCCAACATAGCAAACCTCTAAATTTCTGGATATATTCTTCTTGAATTCCACGCTTCCGTAGAAAACTCGAGAATTCGTCAATTCCCAATCGTCTAACACTTTCTTCGGCCATGCTGACCAAACACGCTGTACAATAATGACCGACTGACTTGAATACGGGATACACAAATACCACGGGATAACTCGAGACGAATAAAATCAAATAACCCATTAGAGTTTTCTCCCCATGTACGTTGATTTGCCGCGATTTAGACCGTGATGTGATTTAAATATTATATATTCACTTTTTCTGACACCCCTACATGTGATTTCTGATTTTGTTAACACAACCCACACCTGAAGTAATTTTTTAAACCAACCCTCCACTATCAGAATCGAAATGGTCTCAAACATAACCTCCTACATATATTTTTTTAAAGTGCCGTCCCCGGGGGGATATATGTTTTACTGGAACAGCCCTAAACCAGATGTTCTATATTATCAAGAAATACAATGTACATGTCATGTGCAGACCCACCATCACAACTTCTCTGCCCCAAGAGAACTTTGTGCACTGCTTGTAAAATAATAATGTTTTACATCCACTCAGACAGCCGTAGCAATGACAAATACACAAACAAGTACACATTTCACTGGAGAGAAAGATCAAGTGGGTGATAGAGAGTCGTCATCTTGTTTGAAAAGCTACAGTAATTAATCAAAAACATCATGTTGTTGTTGTTATAGGGTTTAATGCAATTTTTCAGCACAAGATGGGCGCTACATGGCAGAGCCAGTATAAATGGTGGAGGAAGAATCCAGGAAAACCCTGGAAAGAAACACCAACCCACGAGAAGCCACTGACAAGCTTTCTCACATACCCACACTGGCTGAGCCCGAGACTCGAACCCACGCAGACAGGTGAGATGGCAGTGATCCGTAATGGTGAGTGTTTTAGACCACTTGGCCACTCGGGGCCCCAAAACATTATGTAATTTTTGGTCGACTCCACTTATTTGTCCACAGAGTACAATTACAGAGAACTTGAACACTATTTACTCCAATATTCTGCAATATTTTACTGACTTCACCCCACCCCCAACAAAACCTTCAACTGCAGGTAAATATGCATCTCCACCCCCTCACACTCCAAATCTTGTTTGAGCAATGATTCAACTCCTAAGCTGCCCTACACCATATGACAGTAAACAGTCCTCTCTCTGGGCAACAGATGGTGGAGACTAATGGTTAATGTCTTTATTTATTCAAGCACTCTGACAAGGGACTGTTCTTCAATTCTGGCATTGTACTTGACAATTTTCTGTGCCCTCTGATAACCAAATAATGGCTATCTACAGTGCTGCTATAAAACTTAAGTCTGTTTGCCTGTACATGAATAGTTTCAAAAACAGATTGGGACACAAGACTGATTTTTGTAATTGGGTATAATTATAAAATCTTCAAACATTATGTCCTTCTGGAGCTCAAGCAATGTAATCCAAATATAGATCACATTAAAACAATATGTCCTTCTGAAGCTCAACAATGTATTGCAGAAAATCACATTCCAACATTTCTGAACACAAAAAAATTATCCATTATTTGGCTTTGGTACAAGTGGAAAGATTATCTGCCAAGTGGGTGATGCATCAAATCATCGCTGCCAGAAGCATACACATTATCATGGACATCATTTAGCCTTCAACAATATACACATTCCTGATGTTTAACAATACAAAAATACCAAAAAATTACTACATATAACTCAATATGGTATGACAACCATTTTGTCCCATTTCTTACAATACTCTTACTGTAAAGGAGAATACAACTGCATCATTCTTAACAGTATCATACAAAATAAAACCATCTAATCTAGTCATCCAAGCACCATATTCATCATCCCATTTTTCTGCAAGAATCTGATCATGTCTAGTGATTCTTTGTATGGTTTATTGGCCCAGGATTTTTTTTTTTTTAAATGCTTACAAGGAGTTATAAATGTTTTTCTCTAACAAAATTTTAACTCTCCATATGCAACTTTGTTAAACATTGCAAAAATCTATGAAAGTATTACGAAAACAACTGAACCACTACAGTAAAGTAATGCTGCTCCATCTGTTAACCAGCATTGTTGAGTGTTTTGTGATGCACAAATTTTATCATTTTGCTTCTTAATTTTGAAAAATGCACATCGAAATTCTGAATTTGATACATTTTTCCCTCAAATAAAGTCAATGGTCTTTTGGAAAAATTCAAGGCATTTTCAATAAATTCAAACATTATTTCTCATCTGTTCAATTTCAAAAAGTTTTCAAGACAACCTTAAGTTAAATGATTTGTTTTCTCAAGGTTTTATGAATTGTCACAATAAGAGCCCTGTAACTTTGGGTCTAATTTAGGAATAATATCAGATCTGAAGATCATTAAACTCTCTGAGTTGAGTCTGAGGTAGAGTTTTAATTCTGAGCCAATCAAACTTTTTGATATGAAGGCGAGTCCTTTTTGACTGGTCGACAAAATCTTGAACACAAACTCAAGTTCAGAAGTTTTGTAAATGCCAAGTTTAGACACTTGTACAAGTGATGGAAACTTTCCATTCAATGGACAATATTTATTTAAATATTCAGCTTATGTCTTCAAAGCAGACCAGATGGCAGATGGTTGGACATTTTCACATGCCATCACTATTTTCTACCTATTTGCACCCCTTGAATGGTGAAAATAAAGACACTCTCACCAGCAACACAAACATAACCCACCTAACTATATCAATATCATTCAAGTTATCTTTATCACACACATCTGCCCCTGAAGTCGACACTCTACCTTTTATCTTTCTTTTCACGTCTACCACCTTCCTCATCTTCCTCGTCACTGAACACCAGTTTCTCACTGCAGAGGGAAAAGTATTAAAAGAAATGAGAATCTCTAACATTAAAACTTCAATAAGATAAGCTGTCCCTGATCTCTATTACTCTCTCAATGGCAGTAGCCACTCTTGAATCTCACACTTCTCCATAAAAACCAATGCATCACATCACACGAACCTTTTGTGAAACAAAACAAGTGTCCAGCAGAACACACAGTACACAAACAAGTGTTCAGCAGAACAGTGTTGAACATGTCAATGCCATTACTATTTTATAAAACTTTGCACGCAAGTCAGTAAACTCCCAGCATATCTGGGAAGACACTTTAGTCATAAAGCAATATTATACAGAAGTAGCAGTTGAATACAATGACTCGCAGAATCCAAGCAACTTTCATGAACATTAATACAATATCTTGTTATTCTTAATACCTATGTCTTGCCATATTGAGACGAGACTTACCATTCATAAGACCAAAAAGATCAGTGTTTTATGAATACTTCATGATATACCTTGCAGTTTACAGAGCTCCTTCCATCTCAACAGTATATTTTCTCAAGAGAGATTAATCTGAATCAATAGGCTAACACATATGCAGCCTAAACAAAAATGAACACAAATTTATAAAGTCTTCCCTGTTAAAGCTGTTATTTCAAATTCTTAAACAGTTTCACACAAAATCCTGACATACTCATTTGCATCTCCACCAATCAGCTAATCACACTGCAAACAAAAAGACAGTATTCTTTATCCATGGTACTTGTGTACTCATTCTTATATAAAACTGTAAGCTTTATAGAAAAACTGGTTTTCATTTCTCTTTACAAACTGCCAAATTAGGGAATTTAGTCTTGAGCTGGCCAGTCTGGCTAGGGGAGGAAGTTCAGCAGATGTCAACATAAAACTATATGATTTATAAACAACAGGCAATTATCGATGCATCTGAAGTGTTTGGTGGGCTTAACAATGCATACTGATGAAATAAACAAACATACCAGAGGACAATACCATCCCAGTTGATATAATGTAATATATGATTCAAGTTTTTGCTGTTTTAAGTGGACTGTGCATTATACTTATGTAAAATGTGATTTTTAAAATGTTTACAATATTTTCCTCAGCAATAAAATGAATCTCAATTAAAAGTTTTATAACACTGATGGACAGACTGGACAAAATGATATGCTCGTGCTGCAAGCTGTGGAGTAAATGACTATGCACATTTCCCATACATCAACAGTACTTAAGCTTGTAGTCGTAATCTCAACCCCCCCACCCCCCGCAAAATAAAGTTTGTCATACGTGTAATCTATTTCTTCCTGTGGGTTAGCCCATCCTCCTTTATCATCTAGGCGAAGGATTTCATCAAATTCCCTGAGATCTTTGTCTGTGATAATGGCTGGTCTCTTGAAGTTCTCGTCACCATCAGAACCCTGCTGCTGCTGTGGCTGTCTCTGTTGAGGCAGGGGTGGGGGTGGGTGCCTGTATCTACAAGGTACAGGATTGATTGGTGTTTAATGGCAATAAATTAAAAGTTATATCATGCCGAAGCAATTGGAGTCAAGTCTCTTGCCCTGTTCTGGGCGGATTAGAGCACACTTCTGGCTGCACATCCAGAACGCTGAACAATGGACCATTGCAGATCCTGGTACTGGAGGAATATCAATCTCTAGATTCACTTCAGAAGGTAGAAAACAAGTGTCAAATTTCAGCTCTGTTGAGCAAGAGTACATTGGAACTTCAGAAAGGTTAAACACCAACCCATCGTAACTCCTGGTACAGAGATGCCAATCCAAGAACATACTCGTCAGAAATCATATTGTCTACTTTTCAGAATCTTGGAAGCCTGTCCGGAATTTATTAGCAAGTTCACTGAATGTAATAAACTTCTGTATGCTCATTCTGCATCTTTCTATGAGCACATACATACCTATACACAGTCAGCAACAACTATAATCCAATGAGAGTAAATGTGGCATCCATTCCTTCAATTTCAGAACCTTGAATCCCATCAACATTTTTGGTCAAAATAGTTACCATAGACACTAGTTTTCCTTATGAATTATATGAATCTTTCTTTTCATCACATTCTCTGCCAACATTTTCAACTATTCAATTCTGTTTACGTATACGATTGTTTTGGGTTTTTTTTACATTGAGAAAGAGTTTAATGTGCCAGTGCAAGGTATTAGTGCTGAAGTACTTTTCTCCCTACACATGTGCACATAGAAAAATCCTGTTCAAATGTAAAGCCCCAAAAGTTTCAATTTTCTGGAATTTTGTCCATGTAATAATGAATATACAATTTACATATTAAAAAAAATTAATTCACAACAAAATTCTACAAAATCCTGAATGGTTGGCATCTCTGCTAGCACAGGAGGAATATGAAACATTAAATTTTCTACACAAAGTACAAGTCAGCCATAAAATTTTACCTCTTGAACAAGAGCACACTGGAACTTCAGGAAACCAAGTCCTACAGTCTATATTATTTACCAGTATATAACAGGCATCCCACTCTGTGATACAAGCCTCCTATATCTCAAATCACAATGTAACATGTTAGGGCCCAGGCTGTTTTACTTTCCACATCTGCAGTCACATAATGTATTGACTCAAGATGTTTACTACCTATATCTGCCATCATATGTAAACAGCACTCAACTGTTTGCTACCTACATGTGCAATGATGTTGACAGATCAGGGCCCAAACCGTCTGATACCTAGATCTGGAATCACCTGTCAACTTGGGGCATTTACCACATGGTTCTGCAATCACAATTTGCTGCCAGAACAAGGCCCAAGCAGTTTGCTACCTAGATCTGCAATCACAATGTGCCAACCCAGAATGCTTACTCTCTGGATCTGCAAATGATCTGTTGACAGATCGGGGTTCAAGGTGTTGGCTACCTAGATTGACAATGACAAATACATTTTGACAGATGGGGGTCCAACATTTGTTTGAAATTTTACACAGAATAACAAACAAGACAATTTATTACAGGACTTTTGTGTTATTTAACTTAATATACCCTATCATGGTCTTTCCAACACTTCATGCTGCCACAAATGATGGCAAATAAGACAAAGATAAAAAGATGAAAGCATTCAAATATATTTTGAAATCTGATCTCGACAGTACTGTGCAGTTTTGCCAAATAAAACCAGCATTTTTCAACAATGGATATATATCATCTAACTTTCATGACCCACTTCAAATTAAACTCGTGATACTTGATGAACAAATTCCATATTTCACTTGCCAAGACTGGCAAAAGATTGAAATACCTGCTGTTGACTGTTAATGCGCTATCAAGTATATTATGTATATCAATATATTTCAGTAAGTCCAAAATGGAAAATGACCATTGCAAACAACCTGTTTGTGAACAACTCTATTATAATTTTAAATTGATGGAAATTTTAAATCTACAGTAATATCCTATTCTAAATCACGACTCTCACAACCACAAATTTCTGTATATTCAGAATAGAAAGTAACTTCTTAAAATGTTTTTTAGAACCAAGATTACGGTCTTATTAAAATGTTATTTAGATGTATATATTCAACGAACCATAATGTTCCGTAAATCTTGTGGTTATTATCTTGGAAACTGCATGAAGCCTGTATCAGCAATACTCTTTGGCAATGAACTTTAATAATGGATAAACCATGTAATTCTGACAATGGACTAGAAGTAGCAAGAATCAAAGCAAAATGCATGTTATATTGGCAACCATTTCTCCTGCATAATAAAACAACAAACTGTTGGGAAAGTTTTTTTTGTACACAAAAACAAATTTTGGATTGTGCCATTAACTGAACTTTTGTACATGAAGAAAATACATTGTTATTTTTCCCAATGAACATGAGAGACACCACTGTAAATATTACCTTGCATCATAGGGATATGGAGGTCTCGGCATCCCTTGATAATTTGGAGGTGGGTATGGTGGGAACCCTCTGTACAGCTGGAAAATCACGAAAGCAAAAACTGTGATATTGTAAATACAAGTAATGCAAAGATTTTAGTCAGCTCACAGCTGATTGAACTACCCTTGACAGCTTGAACGGCATTAAATGAATCAAGATTAGTAATAGCACTTTATGGCATCTCAGCACAATAGAGGTTATGTGGTACCAAAGCTAGATGTTCAAAAATAAACCTTCCAAACAGATGTAAATGTTAAGTATAACAAAATATAGTATGTACAAAATTTTCAAATTCTGTAAAATATATGTATATAAGACAGTAACATACAAAATGCTTAAAACTTGACCATACATATATAGAAAATGAAGACAAAAAATCCCAGGGAAAAAACACATGTCCAAAGGAAGTTACTGGCAAAAGCTTTCTCACAAGTAATGTTGGCAGGCTCAAGACTCAAACCCACATGGGCAGAGGTGATATGTCAGTGACTCAGCCACCCAGGGTCCCAGTCAATAAAGTCTGGAGCGCTTAGCTGCTACATTGTCTAAAAATGTTAGTGTTACTATCTTTCTAAGCTGACTTACATACATACACACAGAATAAAACATCACTGATTCTTTAGATTCAAGTTTCAATTTTTGTTTTTTAACATGCTTGCATTTTCTTGTGGACTAAAACAGAATAGATTCAACAAGGCAAGTAATGCTCGTTTATATTCATTATATTGAAATAATGTGTTATCACATAGCTATGCGACTTAAAGAATAGCCCAACATCACATGCGTGGTTTTTTTTAAAACCAGGGCCTGCATTCTCACTTGTTCTTAGACACTGATATTAAATATTTGTAGGCTTTTTTAAACAGAAAAAAATAATCATGTACAGTGCTTTCTTTCATGACTGAACAAACTCTATTCAGTGGTTTTCAAGCAGTTACTAAAAGGTTTTACTATGTTTAGTAATTACAGCCATATTTGACAAGACTATCATCACTAAATAAATTTGAAGGTCTTCATACTAAGATGCTTTCTGTACAATTTGGTCAAATTTCTGTCCAGTGGTTTCTGAAAGTCATTTTTATTTTTAGTTTTTGACAGTGGTGCACATATTTAATTGTCCATCGGCATCACTTGTATGCAACTTGAAGTCACCTATACTTGGATGCTCTCTGCCTTCTGGCCAGGCAAGCTAAAACAAAAACGCAAAATAATGAAGAAATGTGGTGCAATTTGGGTAATTTAAGAACTTTACTAAATAAATGCTTCTAGAAACAGACAGTTAGTTAAAGTCAGATTTTCCAAGTGCAAAACAATGAACTTGGGAATTTGCCATGATCTTCATTCCCTAGTTAATAGGTTTTACTAACAGCACCAGGCAACTCTGACTAAAAATACCTGCAGAAAAAAAGATTAATTCTGTCCAACCTACATAATGTGGCATCATTCCTCTGAACTGTGGAGGCATTCCCATAGGTGGAGGCCCCATGGTCATGGGCCCCTGACTGGCCCCCGGCCTTAGAGGCATGGGGGACTGCTGGGGGTGGGGGCCCAGGGCAGGGCCATCCCCACCGGTCATCTGGGGGCCATTCTGCTGTATTTCGCTCTGGTTCGGCTGAGATTGTGACAAGGGAGGTGATTCGCTCTCTGTCTTTTGCTGCTGCTGTTGCATGACGCCACGACCACCTCCTTCTCGCCAATTCCCTACATCTGAAAACAGAAACAAAGACTTTGCACAAAACTTTTTACAAACATGGGCAAAGTCATACACAATGACCTGCATCTGCCATCACATATAGGGCTAAAAACAGTTTAAGGCATTTTTGTGTGTGTAAACATTCAAAAACCATCAGATATTAACTGAGAATATCACATACTTGCTGGAAAAAAAAAAAACACAAACCCAATCAAATTCACAACAACCCACAACACAAGTCACTCTAAGGGACTGACACATTCATGGGCATAAACGTTTTGTCAAGTTATGCAACAGCTAGTGGGATAGGTCTTGTCATAACAGTGTAGTGATAAAAAACTTGGATGGCATCATTTTATGTACAATGAACATGAGGATTTGTTGTTGTTGTAGGGTTTTACGCCACTTTTCAGCACAAGATATGCTCTACATGGTGGCCAGTATTAATGGTGGAGGAAGAACCAGGAAAACCCTGGAAAGAACCACCGACCCACGAGAAGCTACTGGCAAGCTTCTCATATACCCACATTGCTGAACCTGAGACTCGAACCCATGCAGACAGAGGTAAGATAGCAGTGATCTGTAATGGAGAGCACTTCTGACCACTCAGCCACTTTGAACATGAGCAAACCAATGGGGTAAACCAATACCACAAAGAAACACGAACAGTAACTCTTTTTTTCTTTTTTATGCTATCAAGATCAAAGTAAAATGGAGAAATGTAGTTAAAGTATTTAGCACCTCAAATATGGTACTCAACAATTACTGGAAGCTTTAGAGTTGGCATGCTCAAAATTTAAACCTTATAAATTTACTTAATGCCTCTGCTTCTAAATATGAAATAGGCTGAAAAGGGTGCTCAAATTTGAATTTTTACATTTCTGCCTCTTTTCAGACTTTACCATAATGATGTAGTATTTTTCAATTTCTGTCATGTTTCAAGTGAACATTACTGACAGATATTAGAATAAATAACAAGATAAACTTAAAAGTTCTGTGAATATTTATTACAGGCTTGATGGGGTGTAAACTTGCTAGTGCTGTTCCCCATGTGGATGTTCATTAACTGTCATCTACTCTACATCTGTGATTTTCACAACCTGGGTATAAAGTTTTAACAGGCAATATATATATATGGTTGAGCCACTGAAGAGATTCTTTTTTTAAAACATATTTGAACTTTTTTCATTTAAAAAGAAACTAAATACAGATGAAATACCTGTATTTTCATCTGCAACTGCAAATACAATAAAGTTACACATGTGACTTGATGCTTATAAAGTTCAAAAATCAATATTTACTTTTCATACAGGGTTTATGTATCAATTCTGCACAGTAATTAAAATACATGGAATTTCAAAAGTAGGCACTTTCTTTCTTTTCTTAAACAATTCGAGGGATCTTGTACTACAAAACTAATTAATAGTTTAAGGGTTTAGGTGTCAAAACTCAAATCAATCAAGTTTGCCATAGTTTTTACCACTGTTAGCATATCAAGAACCATTTAATATTTTTTGCTGTCCCTTTGAAATTTTGTATCCTTCATGGAGGCCAAGGGGGCACAAAATTCACTACATCTGCGATCCAACAATGCAGTACATGTACTTTTATTGATGGGTCTTGCCATCAATTACTCATTTTTAAACACTTTTTATGTCATTACCTTGTAGATCAAGATTTAATGCAGGCATACACAACTGATGGCCCGCTATCTGGTTTTATCCATTTAGATCATAGGGTGTGGCTTTGAAAATCACTTACAAAGACTATGCCCTAGAGAAAGTTGCACATGCCTGATACAATGAAAAAGAGAGGATACAAACTTGTTCCTGAAGTTAACAATGAATATCCTCAACTTGCAAGTGAACTTGAACTGTTGAAATTTCATTGCAAAATTTATGTTGTCATTGGGGAGTTTTGCATTAAACAAGTGATAATTTTAAAAAAGATTCAAATTTTCAGCCACCTGAAAGTAGTAATTTAAAGGTTTTTGTTGGCAGTAACAAATTTAATGGCAGATCAGCATCATTTAAACAAACCTTAAACCTTGCAAGTGGGATACTAAAAATGTTCTGTCAAACTCTGTCTCTGTGTCTAGCAGTTTTTAGGAAGTTGTTTGAATGCTCTTCTATTTTTATCAATAGTATCCATATTTGATGGTGAATCAGAATTATCTGTAAATATATGAACAGCCTTTATGCGTGGATGCACTCTGCCATGTTTAATCAAAACTAGTCCAATGGTTTTTGTGAAGCTGCAAAAAGCATATGTTGAAAGAAGACAGATGGGTATCACGCAACATACAGGGACATACCATTAGCTCAAATGGACCAACAGTACCTCTTCAGCCCCAGCAAACTCCCATATAAAGCCATGCCTGGATGCTTGGTGTTTGAAGTTGTTCAACAACAAACAACTATCATTTGCAAAATTGCTTTATAAGCATAAATTTTATTTGGATTTCCAGTTTTCCAAGACCCCCCCCCACATTTTTCAAGATTGAGAGCCCAGAACCCAAAATATTACAAGCCTACAAAAACTCTAGTAAAACCATCTCAACATGAAAGAAAAATCGGGAGAAATGTCACGAATGCCATGCAAGGTTAAAATACAAAAGTTAAATTCTGCTAGTTTTATCTTACTTTGCGGCCGCAAGCTTGGCCCTGGTCCATATTGCGGCTCCTTGTTTTCCTCCTTCTTGTTTGCTTCCTTCTCTTTTTCGTCCCCAGATGCAGCTAGAGTTGGAAACTCCTGTTGAAATAGGGGGGATTGGTGCCCCACCACCCCCTTGGCTGCTGGCTCGCCCATCATAACACTGCTCCATGACTTTCCCCCTGCTGCTGTGTTCGTGCTCCCAGATGAGGGAGTTGTTTGCCCCTGCTGCTGCTGTTGTTGCTGTGGTGTAGATACTCCTGTGGAACCTGTCTGCTGCTGACAAGAGATTTCAAAGGTTAAGGTTAACTGTTCCTCAAAGGTGTAACAATACACCAATGTCTGATTGATAGCAATACAACAAATTGGAACCAAGACAATCTATCAATTGAACAGGTAAAATATTTTGCACCAAGTAGAGATTAATAGCCTGAAATAAAAAAGTTTGAATAAGAATAACCCAGGATGATAAGGGTTGGGGACCATCTAGGTCTCCTGAAGCTACTGGGCTCTTGATATCTGAAAAGGATTTAGCAATTTCCTGGATTGTATTCTGTGACTGCTGAGAAACCAACTTAGAGGAAGGTATATTTTATTTATTGCAGGACATGGTGTTTGTTAGCGTACTATAAATTCTTAATAAATCTACAATTTCAAAGATAAAACAGTTGATTAAGACATTTAGTAGCCATGAAGGCAAAAATTGGAATTTGCAATGATACACATACATAATAGCCTTACTGTTCTGGAGCATTTTAAAACCGGATCTATTATTTTGCCTTACAAGCCTCTTTTCTCGTAAACAAGATTTGTAATTTTGCCTTTTTTGGTTTTCAGCTGTTGTATAATATTTCTTGTACTAAGTTCATTTTGCTCTCATTTCTCAACAATTTTCTGACTTCAAATGGTGTACCCCCCCCCCACGACCCATGCATAATCTTGCCATTGCATATGGTTCAAATCACATATCCTAGGGATGTTTCTTTTTCTTAATGCAGTCCAACATATATACTCCATTATGTTCATTTTCCTGGAGCAATTCCTATTTAAACTTGTTTCTTACTCCTTTTTTCAAGTGATCTGATGTCTATACTGCAACACCTTTTGTGCAAATGATTTCTCCAGTATGCCATGATGCATGTAACCTGCCATTCACTATGCCACTTTTCAATGGTTGAAACCCGTCATAACTGACAAGACAGTTTAGAAGGATGAATCAAAATGTAGTTGACAAATGCTTCAATCGTAATGGCCATGTCTATTGAAAAACCTCAACACAGAGAACAAATAACGAAATTTGTACAAATAATACAAGAATCTTAAAATTCAGGAAACCCAGCCATCAACATCTAAAAGGCTAGAAGCCAGGCAGAACCCAGAAAACTTGCACTGATGATCACATCAACTACAAGAAATAGAAAATACCAGCAAAAGCCATTTTTCTCTCTTCTTTTCCAACAGTGAACTGCAGTAATCATAATCATGAAAACTGAAATACATCCAAACTTTAGACAAGGTACAAGAGTATGTCACTGGAGTACATCCCCCTCTCTGAAGATTTTATACCAGTCTAGTGTCTGGAAATTACCACTGCTCTTGATCATATGGACATCTGCCATGCTTGCAGGCTAAAGTTCAGTTTCATAATATGCATAAAGTCAAAGCTTCCAAACAAGTACATTTGTAATTTGCATCCTTTTGTTTACTACTTGTCTTGATGCGTAAGTCACACTGTGAATGTTTTTGACATAAACCAAGAGACAGTAGTTTGTAGTTTTTGAAATTCTCCCTCTATCCAACCAAGAAACTCTGCGGTGAACTCCAGGCAAAATTTATTTCATGCTAATATCAATGGTGTCAATAAAACGAAAGTTTGCATATTAAATGGTTGACTGACCATTAACCATTTTCCTTGATAATTTGTCATTTGTTACCATTGTCAGACTTCTGCAAGTAATCATTTGATTGATGAAAACATACCAACTTGTGTTTTGGATCAATATGTAAACAATAATTTGTGTTTGATAGAATTGATGAAAGCTTTTCTAAATATATTTGTTGAAAATTTTAATTGCTGTGCTTGCATTATTATTCTTTGTAAAGTCAGCCTGAAGCCTTAAGTGAATCTGTTGAGGGATACTAATGGCAGACATCATTGTCTTGTTGTTGTTATGGGGTTTAATGCCATTTTTTCAGCACAGGATCACTATACATGGCAGCCAGTATAACTGGTGAAGAACTCGGAGAAAACCCTACGGAAGAACCATCGACATATGGGAAGCTACCGGCAAGCTTTATAATGTACCCACACTGGCCAAGCCAGAGAATCGAAGTCACACATATCTCTAATGGTGAGCACTTTAGACCACTTGGCCACCCAGGGCCCACATCACTGTCGAGAAGTACCTTTTCAATAGAATGTTTTCATAATTTACTGGGCACATAAAATTAAGGAAAAGATACAATTCATAGAAAGCAAAATTTAAATGTTATGGGAGACATGATTTATCATCAAAGTATAACTTCAGATCAGAAACAGAAAGAACAATTCTATGTTCTGGAATTTCAAAAAACAATGCACGATCAAAACTATTTTCTTCTCTTTTTTTAAATGAGACAATAAAATTGGCAAAACAAATTATTTATAACCAATGCATGATGACAAAACTAAAAGCATAAATCTGCAATCCTATCTATGGATTTTTTGTACCAAAGCTATAAAATGTAAGAGATCATGTTACCAAAAGCCTCATTTCTAAAAAAAGATGCACCACATGGCATGCATGGTGCCATATTTTCTCTTTGCTGTGAGCCAATTCAATTTTGAAAGAACAATAGTAAGACAACTACCGCTAGAAGAATCAATTTCGTCTGTCCACTTTCCAAACTTTCAACAAAAGATTAACCAGACCTGCCAACACTGAAAAAATCAAAATCAGGAAAATCACCATTAAAATCAGGAGGCAGGGTAAAAAATCAGGAGGTACAAGAGTAAGGTGTACATATCATGACAAAGATGTCTACTTTTGTTATTTCAGTCCATTGTATGCTGCAGATTTGCATTTATTTGTCCTTGGGCGCCAAATTTGCTAACAAGAATAGCTGCCAGCATTGATGCTGACAGGCTGGCTCTTTGGCTAGTTCTGTTTTTACTGACCATTGAGAATGCTCTCTCAGCATCGCTGTTGCTGAGCGCTATTGAAAGCACTGATAGCAGTACTCTCCCAAGGTTTGGAAACGTCAGTTGGCCAGATCCATCCTTTTTTTTCCCCCCCGAGAGCAACCCACTGATGATCTGCTCTTTCCACAATCAATTCTGCGTCTAAATTGTACCTTTGGTAAAACTGAAACTCTCTATGCAGATCATCAGTGTTGATACCTTCCATTCGGATGGAGAAAAAGACCAGGTCCTTAAACAATACAACAGATTGTTTAGACACATCTGCAATGCTTGCATGAATAAGCAAGTCATCCTTTAGTGGAAATTTTTCCTTCATGTATGACAGTGATTTGATCAGAAATGCCCTACAGTGCATTCTTGTCTATAACTGTGCTTCAGTATTCATCTTCTCTAGAAGTTTGTTAGTTGCCTCACCCAAGTACAAGTCCTGAGAACAATTGTACAAACTTTCATCTCTTACATCAACTGCTGTGATGTCTGTCTTGTCAACAATGTACTTTGGTTTAATAACAATAGAAAGGAATTCTCTGTACATGGATAGTAAAATGTCTCTGGTCTTGTGAATTAGGGGCTTGTCATGCTGTAGAGCTCTGTTGGGTCTGTCAAAACTGTTCTGAATCAAGCTTGAAAACTGGCAGTATGCAAGGGTATGTCTTGAGTTTAGGTTATCTCTTATTCTTTTCAGTCTGGCATTGCTGAGACTTGCAGCAGGTGATGACTTTGTTTCCTTCTGCCTAAACCAGCTTTCAACAATCGCAGCACCAACATCTGGCCCTGCCTTCTTACAAGCGGCTGCTGAAGCCTTCTGTGCTTTTGCCTTTTCTTCAAAATACAACAGTTTAATAATTTACACTAATGCTAATTCTGACAAAATCAAACTACGAAAAATGTTTTGTTTGCTGTATACCAATAACTTACACCCGTATTCAAGCTTTCAAGAACAGGACATGTCTGGGAAAAATTAAACGTTGCTTGATATGTAAGCTGGTCGTAATTAATTTTATTTACTTCAAATACTTACTCTTGTAAAAATAGTCTCTTCCCTGATTACCAACAAGTCATCCTTCTCTTTTACCATGGAAAATTCCAGTGGCCTCATGCTGCTAATATCTTTTTCGCACTGTTTTGTGCTTGGCTGTTGCACTGTGTTTATTAATGTTATCTAGACCACCACATCGTATTGAGAGATGCTGTGAGCAACATTGGCAGAATGCATGATAGGCCCCACGAGTCGATGCACGAATGAAAGCAAACTGGTTCCCCCAATCACTCCTATATTTTTTATCCTATTTCTTTTTCTTGGCAGTGAAAATTCATCAGTTACTTCCATTTCTTTCTTTTTTTTTTT
>JAECUM010027909.1:0-28771 GCA_016617855.1 Megalonaias nervosa | reverse complement strand
GAGAGAGAGAGAGAGAGAGAGAGAGAGAGAGAGAGAGAGAGTTCAGTCTAACGTCAGAGTAAAATGAATGTCGTTAAATCCATGGATCTTGACAGAAAAACTAAATGTGCATAACAAAATAGGCGGTTTATGGTATATTTCCTAGAAGAAAAAGGTCAAGTTAAACGGTTTTTTGCAGAAGATCGGTTTACGTATCGCCGTTCGTCAGTCAAGCTATAGCGTGTGCCTGAACTTATCGATAATTGACTGGAAATACTGCCATATTATATATAATACGCTAATTAGTGCGCTTGGTTTTCTCTGCTCTGGCATCAGGTCAATATTAGTTTTTCTGCACTGGCATGAGGTCAATATTGGTTATCTCTGCTCTGGTTATATGGTTTTATATCATTTGTGGTTATCTCTGCTTTGGCGATAGGTCAATAATAGCAGAGCCCATCATATAAATCTGGGTATTGTTATATTGACACTTGCCCGTTGCGAATAGTTGATAACTTGGCAGTTTATGCTAATTTTTAAACGGTTGAAATATTTGTTTAAAGTTATGACCATTTCAGTTTGCATATGATATATGGTAGAAGTCGCCTAGGTGTTGGGCATTTAGGTCTGAATATCTGAGGGCCCCGATTGGCCAAGTGGTCTAAAGCGCTCACCGTTACGAATCACTGCCGTCTCACCTCTGTCTACGTGGGTTCGAGTCTCGGGCTCGGCCATTGTGGGTACTTGAGAAAGCTTGCTAGCAGCTTCTCGTGGGACGGTGGTTCTTTCCGGGTTCTTCCTCCACCATTGATACTGTCCGCCATGTATAGTCTATCGTGTGCTGAAAAATGGCGTTAAACCCCACAACAACCAACTGAATATCTGACAAAGTTCCAGTGTACTTGCAAATCGCGTGTAGCCTGACACCGTTGCCAGTGACAGTATTCGACTGCGCTCTACAGTGGGTATCATCAGCACGTGCTGTGGGTTGACTGTCATAAAGCTGTAAGTTAATTTTACTCATTAATGGATTTCATATCAAACAATGGCGCGTGAATGCGCATGTAATTTTCGGAGAAGATAATTAGATATTTGCATTTGTCGAACATTTTATTTCCAATGTTACTACAAGTTTGATTTTTCGAGTCTTCACAAAGATCTCGGGAAAAAAAAATAATTGCAGTTAATAAGTGATAGATTTTATAATTTGACATCCTCAATGTACTTATATTTAGCTGATGTGTCCCTCTTTGAATTTATACTTCTTTCTCTGTATTATTACTAGCAAACACAACTGATCTAATTGCTCTCCACTCCCCACCCCCGGGCATGGGATGTAGAATATAGACTGATTCGTGCTTCTGCATGTCATAAGAGGTTACAAGCAGAGGCAACCAATTTTATCTAAGATGCATAGAGAAGACCATGGACATTCTTTTAAAGAGTTAGGTTTATATTTTAAAAAATCATTATGCATTTTATGGATCTGGCCATATTTTTGCATTATCTCTGATTTGTATGCCATTTTGAAGATGCCTAAACTTTCTTGACAATATATACCGGTGTGTTGTGAAACCCATACTCACGTACATACATACATGCATGCATACTTGGCACATCTCACTTTTACACGAATTATGGCACCTCGAAGAATTATCCCTCTTGATTCTTAAGGTCATCGAGCGAAACGTATACCTGTAATGGTATGATCCTTGACTTCTTGCATAATAACTCGACCGGCTTTCTTCATGAACACAGTTTACGGGTTATTTAAATATATCCGGGTACTCCATTCAGCTTAACGCTTAATCATGTACCAGGTTGCAAAGTAACAGCGCTGATGTAACCGAAAACAGGATATTGATGTTAGGTTAAGGTGATACAGTTCAAACAATGTAAGGTGTGATACAGTTCAAACAATGTAAGGTGTGATACAGTTCAAACAATGTAAGGTGTGATACAGTTCAAACAATGTAAGGTGTGCTGGGCCAAAAGGACTTGAAATCCAACATGGATTACTTGGAAGTGATACTGAATAGCTCTGAGTTTGAGCGCAATGTGCGAGAGGAAAACAAGTTGGCCACAGTTCATTCCAAGGTGGACAAGATTTGCCCAGTCTCTAATATTCCGCAAAGCAAGGACCAAAACAGGTATGGCAAAAGCCAATACAGTTTTGTGAAAAAAGGTTGTGGTAGCTGCCCTCATGAAGTGACATAACAATATCCCCCCCCCGCCGTCATTTTGCTGTAGATGCAAAGCAAAAGGAAGAATTTGCCCAGGTTCAAAGGATCTCCAAACATTCTCCAGATTCCCTCCCTTGTTTATTTTTTTTTTTTTCGTCCTCAATGTGAAATACAAAAGATTATCGCGTAATATAACCAATGTGAAGTACAAAAAAGATGATCGCGTCATATAACTAAAAACAGCGAGACAACAAGTAGCCCGGCATTGTTACTTCCTCATTTTTTCTTTTAGACGGCAAAGCCTGTTGTTTATGCATACAGGTGCCACAATTAAACCTGAAATTTATCATTATCATCGTCATCAACGTCGTCATTATATCTACGCTTTTTGAACAAATGTTTTGAATTATGTGATCATGACTGTCCGAACATTACTGTTGTTCATGTCAAAAATGGCATAAGTCGTGTCATCAGTGACATAATTCATATGTGGTATAAATCATGTCATAAGTGGCGTAAGTCATATCGTAATTGGCATAAGTTGTTTCATAAATGGCTAACGTAACTCTTTAGAAAATAGTTTAGTTGCTTTTAAACAAATAGTTTCATTGTGAAATAACGCTTGCGAAAGTAACGCGTTAATTTTAGCAAAAGTAACACGTTACTTGTTACTATGAATTTGTTCCCTTTTAGACCAACTAAAATTGCGATTGCAAACACTTTAATCTGTACACTTTGGAATCTATAATTCACCGTAAATGTATCGAGAACGAATGTTCTAACAAACTGATAGCATGCAGCATCACTGGTATGTTATTTAATTATATTAAATACATGACGGACACCGCCGTCACAGAATAGCTATGTATCAAAATACATTAAAAACTTCACGAAACAGCAAAAGTCTAGGAAACCAAAGATTACGTAATAGTTTTATATACTCGTAACTGAAAATACTGTACAAATTAGTAACACAGTAGTATATGTGATCTCTAATCTAGCATCGATGATATATAATAACAACGCAACAGATACTTGAATGGGTGGAATTACCTCCATTCACCCCACCCACCCCACCCCCTCTCTCTCTCTCTCTCTCTCTCTCTCACACACACACACACACACACACGCATCAAGAGCAGTAAGTCAGTCGCAGATATTACACCGTAAACCGGTTGGTTTGATTTGGAAAACTCGTTTGTTTGAATTCAAAGCTACCTATACATTAGTTTAACTCGCATGGATGATTAATCCCTATTGAACGTTTTACGTTGAAGTCGAGCACCCGATGAAAGTTATCTGTGTATTTTATTTGCTATCCAATTCAACCTGTTGTATTTACATAGATATTCATATAAAATTTTAGCGACACGTCTGAGGTCTATTTCATATGCAGATTATCGCTTGAGCGACCACACTTAACCTATATGGTACAGTTGTATTTCACCTCTGTCCTATGGCTTCAACCAAATGGTTAGTCAAACGTTTATTTGGGTGGAAAAGATTGTAGTTGAGTTTAGTCCACCATCATAACACAGTTAATCCACAGTTCTAGAATAACATTAGAAAAGAAAATAAAACAAGAAAATTTCACAAGCCATTCCGGATAAATCTGGGTATAAATTGCACGGATTATCTTCTATGGCGGATTGATATAGCTTCAGACAGGGAACTAAATGACATAGTCATATTAACAATTTGTAATTAGTTTAATCCATATTTATTTGAGAAACTTTGTCAAATAGAATTACAAACACATGATTTGGGGATTCAGTAGAAAGCATAAGGTTATTAACATTGTCTCCCCAACTGTCACAAGAAAGAAAATATGATATCAAAGATCTTTTACAGAAAATATACATACATTTACATACAAAGCATAATAATGAATAAGAACTAATTAATTGCGATTCAAATGGTTTTGAGTTCAGTCACTTAAGTAAATCTCTTAGTTATCCCAATATAATGTTGCACAGCTAAAAATATTTGTGTTGTTTTCTTCAGTTAACAAAGAATTGCCGAATAGTAATGTTTCAATGGTAAGAGCGAAAGCGGTTGTGTATATGATTTGATCTCTAAGATTTTAATATTGGAACAGTTTGTTATCGACTTCCTTGCTTTAGCTTGAATTGTTAACAATATTGTAATTTTCTAAAGGATGGGCGCAAATTGCTGTTTTTGGTGACAAATGCAGACAGTCACTCTGTATTGGGTTAATTAACGTTTACTGTTAATTTCCACTCCAAAGAGACATTACGACAGTGTACAGTTGCTAAGTCCTTTTGTCAATGCTATCGTCGTGTGAAGCATTGTTCTCTGTGTATTAACGCAGTAATACAGGTGTCCGATGATTAGTACTTGCACTTTTCATTAGATGAAAAGCAGTCATTTAAAATGTTATACGCTACTGTTGCGTTGCTTTCACATGACTTTTGTGAAAATGAACTCGTTACTTTTGTAACATGTAACTTTGGGCAACCCCTCCAGAATAATTTGTCAGGCGTTACTTTTTGAAAGTATCGACGTTACTTAGTTTCTAATGATTCTTTTCTGTCGATAACTTCTGCCATTTATAATACGAATGGTCAGTGATAGCCCGTGTGCTTGTTTAATGCATGACAACTCTTACAACATGTAAGTTACAGACTTCAAACTTTAGGATATGATTATTGTTTGTTTTCTTCAAGAGGTTAATAACAGTTTCAGAACTGAAACCATCTGTGCGGGGATAGGGACACTTTAGTACATATATAACTGCAGATAAAACGTATGGACAAAATGGTGGGGATTATTTCGCCCTACCCGTCTGTACTTCCGTCCGCCCATTAGTAATATAGTTAATCTCCTTCCTTAAATATGCAGACGTATAACGTTGGAATTTGATTGTATGTGGTCTGTCGATGTGAATGACGTTTTTAAAATTATTACATGGCTCCAGAGGGTGAGGGTGAGGCAGGGCTTGAGGATGTTTTGTTTGTGAAATTCTCAAATTATTTCACAATTATGGTGGATATATATCATGCTGAAGGGCATGGATATAGGACTTATATGGGTTTTATAAGTACCCTTGGGTTGTGCCACAGGTGTGTGTGTGTGTGTGTGTGCGCGCGCGGGGTTGGGGAGGGAATGCTGACGCCAGATCATCACTTGGAAACTATTGACATCCCTACCCTGTAATAATAAATAGGGTTGAAAACCACAAAAAGATACGACATACATCCAATACAGACACTGGGTCATGGATCTGGGGTAGGGAATTGAAAATTGTGTAATGTTGCTTTACTCGACTTTCACTGTTCAAAATAAAGACTATAAACTTTGGTATGTGACGGGAGGTAGGCTGAAGATGTGCGTAACAGCAGTTGGTTTTTGAGGGGATGGGTGGGGGTGGGACGAGTTTAGATCTGTCTTTTAGAGTGAATCTTTGGTTTGGGTACACATTTGCATATATGTATAACTGAGATGGTGGGGAGACTCCATGCTATTATTATTATTATTATTATTATTATTATTATTATTTCAGTCAGGAATTGGTATGCGACCTTTATCAGCAGCTTCACTCGTCCGGAAACCCGGAAATCCTGGACAACTTCGAGTCCGTGATCTTGGGAGTATTAAAAGATATCCGCCAATATCAGATGGAAACAGAGGGACTTGAAAAATCCTTCAAGAGGTAAAATTGGAAAATTATATTAACCGTCACTTGATTAAATCATCCCTTTTCTTTAGTACTTTTTAAACGAAGGTCACCAAAGTGAGATGCAGTTACCATGTTTTTCGCTCGTTTCTTGGGCAGTTGGAAAGAATACCCGTGTGTTATTACATGACCATGCTTGAGGGTGTTTTCTTAAACCGGTCAAACTTCTTTTCATCGTCAGACAGGTCTTTTCGCTCGTAAAAGTCAGATAGAAGTGACAGTTACTGTACTTGGACTTGTAATATTTTTTTCTAATCGCATACCGGATGAGGAATTGTGTAATATGTGTAATATGGTTATATTCTACTTTTTAACTTTAATTACCAGTTAAAAGTTTACCTGCCATAGCAGTACACACACACACACACACACACACACACACACACACACACACCCCCACGTGTATATATATATATATATATATATATATATATATATATATATATATATATATATATATATATATATATATATATATATATATATATATATATATATATAAACCTTAACGTGGAGTTGAAATAACAGAACAACCGCTGTTCAAGGTGAGTGCAGTTAGTGTTGTGCGGATGGATATATGATCTGTGCGGATAGATCATATATATGTTATTAAAAGTACAGAAAACGAGATAAATGGTATTAGACAGCAATTGATTCAGCTTATCCCAAAGCAAACAACATATGCATTAGCTCTGGCTTCCAGACGTAAAACAACATAGTAAAATTCCTGTCAGAAATATCACAAAAGTCTAATTTTCTAACACAGCATCTCTAGGATATATTCATGTAGCAGTATTCAGTCCGTAAGTAATCAATTTGATGTCAAGAATTTTGCCAAGTGGATTTATAATAATCTTGTATCTGGAAAAAAGTTAACAGACGGACAGTTGGACGGACGGGATATGGTCGGACAAAGATTGAACTTAGATAAAAATGACGAGGTTGCTGTTTGAAAAATGCACGAATCGACATGTGCTCCATTACACTCACAATTTCATGATAAGCCTCCATCACATATGAAAGAATTGGATTAGCATGAGGTCAAGGCTATTCACACGTCAACAATGATACAATATTGATACGTAGGTTTAGTGTTGTAAAACAGTGAAAACATAAAACATAAAGTAAAACAAAGCTGTTGATCTTAATAAATGCACTTTGTTTGTTAATATTACCAGCATGAATAGAATACATACTGGCATGCAAACAACAGTAGGTCCAACGGTATGTTAGGTTAGGGAGGGAATCTTTATTATTGGATGTTATGCGAGTTCTTATGCGATTATTAACGGTATATGCTCCTAGAAGACAAGAATGCTGTGGAAATTTAAAGACTGGTAACAACGTATTTGTATTTACTGTCGTTAGGGAAAAGGAGCAACATGAGCGCCACCTGCGTCAGCTGGAGGAGGAGATGGAAGTACAGATGCAGAAAGTGGAAGAGAAAGTAAGACAAGAGGTAAGAATAGTATATAGCGAGATACAGGTGTATCGTTGTGGTTGTCGTTACGGTAGTAGATGTAGTAATCAGCAATAATGAGATTTTGGGTCAAACTGACGTGTTAAAGGTTTTGAACATCATGGCATTTACATATTACATCAGTTTGCAGCCGAAAGAACGTTGCCATTTTTTATTTTCTATCTGTCTCATAACTTGTATTTTCCATTTCTGTCTTGTCACTCAGTTTCAGCCTCTGTTTGTTTCTAGGCATCTTAGGCGTCTGTCGTTCCAAACGTCTATTTGTACCATTCTGGCTGTCAAATTTGCTGCTGGTCTGTTGACTCCGTAAGCGAGTATGTCTGCCTGTCCGTAAGCGAGTATGCCTGCCTGTCCGTAAGTGAGTATGTATGCCTGTCCGTAAGCGAGTATGTCTGCCTGTCAGTAAGCGAGTATGCCCGCTTGTCCGTAAGCGAGATTGTCTGCCTGTCCGTAAGCGAGTATGTCTGCCTGTACATATATCTTCGTCATTGCAAATAATTTTGTTTGAGTATTTCTGTCTTCGTCATCATCTCTTCAAGGCTATAATTTCCAGTCACAGGGCATGTCTGTATTTTTTGTATTTCTGTTCTTGTTTCTGGTTTCATGGTGTAACTATCTATCAGTCTGCAAATGTGCTAGCAAGACTTTCTTTTGCAGGCTCTGAATTTTGTTCACTTTACTGATCTACTCCCTCCCCTCCCAGTATATTTTTTTGCTGCCTATCAATCTGTGTAAAAGGGATGATAATTTGCAAATGATGATCAGTAATATAGATTCTTGTATCAATCTGATGTAATTGAACGTGATTTCGAGCAGAAACGTGACACAAATCACAGGTACTGAAAAATGTTCCTCCTGGGCCATGTTTGTGTCTGTGACAGTTTTGTTTATCTTTCTGTTTGTGAGTCACAGACAAATTTACTCTGGAAAGAATGATTTCGCTAATGAAATCCTAAATGTGTGGCGAAAATTTTATTCTTAAAATTTATAAAAGTATTTTTATAGTTGTTGCACGTATAATATAAAATGTAATAAATAATCACGTTATTGCCAGGTAATTTCGCCTTACAAGTAGATGCTAACCACTACTTTATATAATGATTTAACATTTTTTTAATAAAAGTCTGAAGACTTATTAAATAAAATACAGCGAACGGTGATTTACTGTAAACTTGTTCCCATGACTTGCAATAAAGTCTGCTTGAAAATGCACTCCACGACTGACTCCCGATATGTAATTTGCATTCATGCAGATTTATAATAATAAAACTGACAGCACTAAAAACAAAATAGTATCCTATCAATTTAATCATTCAACATGCAAAACATACAAAATTTACAAACAAGTTAAATTGGTTATAATTGTTGTTTAAAATCAACTTTATTGAGCCTTAACTGAGTGAATCGAATTCGGTCAGCAGCAAACCTCTAGATACTTTGCATAATGCGCTGCTTCTTAGCAGTAAATCGCTGTTTGCTTTAAGCTATGCCGATGTAGTTTGTTCGTTAGCTTGTAAACTTGATAACCACGTGCCTTTTGTTCCCCAGGAGCGCGAGAAGACGGAGAACGAGAAGATGGAGATGCGAGCTAGGGTGGAGGAGGAGATCAAGATGCTTCAACAGAACCTGACCAGACTGCAGCAGGTACATGGTTTATTATTTTATTTTTTACCACAGCATCCTTTAAATAAATACTTTCGGGATTTTGTGAAACGTTTTGTCTGTCAGTCCATCCGTTGGTCTGTCAGTTGCTACACCTCTTTCTAAACTGCTGGGTGGAATTTCAGTAAATTGTATAGTTATGTTATCCATGTGTTAAATTGTATAGTTATGTTATCCATGTAGTAAATTGTATAGTTATGTTATCCATGTGGTAAATTGTATAGTTATGTTATCCATGTGGTAAATTGTATAGTTATGTTATCCATGTGGTACATTGTATAGTTATGTTATCCATGTGGTAACCTTCTGCGTCAGGGCCATCATTATCGGCTACCGTTCCTGAGGTTCCTTGGAGGGGTTAAAGGTCAAATATTAAAAACATTGTGCGTAAGATGTCATTCTAAATTTGCTAAAACCAAATGCTAAATATGCAATCACTGCTGGAAGACTTATCACATTTGTGATGAGTTTTGCATTATGACCGTATGCTCAGTACCAGGGTTGATGAGGTTTGAAACATGAAGCGGAGTGCATGGAGATTTGGGATGATGAGCCATTTTACTTGTTCCTGGAGTAGTTTAATTTAACATCGATCTTACACGTTCTAAGAATAATTTTGGCGCAGGTTGGTCTTTTATAACGTCTGAACATGAAACAACCGACCATAATCATTTTACAAGCCCGAGCCGGGTATATTACAAAGTTTCGCAAAGGTGCAAAACAAACACGTTACCGCTGCAATATCAAAGCCGTTTGCAGAGTTCGCAACACTGAACAGACAGCTATTGAAATGAATTAATTATTTCCATATATGAGTTCACCTATTCATTCATCCCGCATGGGGACCCTTTGTACTGTGGGTCTTCTGTTCCATTAAATGATGTTCACTAAGAAAGAAAGTACTCAGAGAAAGAACCAGTCTAGAAATGCCCCAGTGTATACGTCTTCCGGTAACAGACAATAATGCTTGGCGACTCCCATTAGAATGCAATTTTATTTTTCTAAACGCATTGCATGATATGTTATGATTATATATCCATGATCATATATTCCCGGTCATGCAAAAAAGAAGATGCAAATGAAACAAATATATTTATATGATGTTGATGATAACTCCTTAATTTGTTGCAGCTCGCAATGTTTTTAATACATTTTTTTAATTAAACTTAACATAAGCCTTCATTCAAACCCATGATCTTTAGCATATATTTTTGTATGATCAAGTATGTACTACACAATTCACGTGTGACTTTTAAATGGTTTGTGAAAACAAGACTTTACTTTTCATATCGTACGGGATTAAACGGCGGAATCCTCCCAGAGTATATTTGGATTGCTCAAAGCATTGTCTAACCAATATTTGTTTAGTCTATGGACATTTTCCATATTTGTATTTTGGACAACTTAATTTCACGTAGTTTTGGAGGTTTGTTCGTAGTCGATATGATGTCCTAGTTGAGTTAATGCACCCGTATGTGCATTATGTATTTTGTTATGTATATTTAATTTAATTGGTTGTTTTGTTTGTTTAAACTTTTTTTTAATTTCATTACATACTATTGTAATGTAACATCGTATGTTGGACTTGACCTTGTCCAAAATTGATTTTATTTCTGCTTGACCTGATTGACTTTTTTAAAAAAGTTTTTTATTTCATTTTATGTCAACAACTAATACATTGCTAAAGTATTCTGAACGTGTATGAACTTAATATCAGGATTTTTATTCAGGTAAACAAGGAGTAAATATGTTTATTTGGATCGAGGTTTGGAGTTTCCTAAGTGAATTTTACAGGTTGTTGTGATGTAAGTAAACAAGGCTCATTAGATCATTCTAGAAGGTTATTTTCCATTAGGTAATGTTTGGGTTTTTTTGTTGTTTTTTTTTTTTTTTTTTTTTATAGAAAATGCTAATTGTGACCTGAGGTCAAGTAGAGAACTATATAATCTTGTAATTGTGAGGACTTGGTCATTCGTGCTTTAACATTTAGCACTTTCAAGTTGTATTATCTTGTGACCAGTTGGCTGAATTTTATTTTCTTCAAATTACTGAATTCAGGTGATTATTTTCTCTGGAAATACAAACGTACTCTGATAAAATTCCTCGATACAGACATTCACTGGAATTTATAATATATTCAAACCTGGAATTATATCACTATGATTCAACAAAAGACTGTTGACACATCAGCACTCCGTAAGCTATAACAGACACATCATCGCCTTCAGTTTTGGATCTCTTCGGGACTTGTACTGAGTTTTATTCAGGACTTTATATTATTAGGACTTGTATTTTTAATTCTTGGATTGTTTTGGGATTTAAATCGCAATACCGTAAGATCTTTTTTCTAATTTTCACTTGGGAAATAATTTATTTGTTAAATTTTACCAAGCTTGTTGTCTTTCACTCTTTTCTGTTACTTATTTTAAGAGGATAGACTCGTAACAATTTTCAAGCTTTCTCCGTAAGAAGCAATATCATATGGTAGGCAATTCTCTTCTCGCAGATGTCTATGCATGGGCAAATCGATCTGTGAGATAACTGTACCTATGCAGCTATATCTGGGCCTGGGCAAAAGCGTCCATGAAAGACACACGGTGCTTTTGACAACAGATCTTGACCGTTCATAGTAAACATGTAATATTTTTCATCGTTCGTATGTTCTATAAAAATTAAATAAAGGTTACAATCATTGACACAAATTTGTCTTCATAAAAGAGTTAGAAGATATTAGGAAGAAAATGATGGATGGAATGATGATTATGTCTGGAGCTATACGGACTGAACTAGAAAAAGTGGCCAAATCTAATTGTAATTTAGAAAATAGAATTCTATAAGTAGAATGATGCCACCTCTTGTTAAAAGCATTGATTCTTTAACATCTCAGCAAGAGATTTTCGAATGGTTATAGCGTCCGCCTTGGATGCTGGAGGTCGCGGGTTCGATCCCCAGCCGAGTCATATCAAAGACTTATAAAAATGATTCTAACAGCTCCCTCGCTAGGCGCTCTGCATTAACCGGTTAGTGTTAGGACTGGTCAGCCTGGTGTCAGGATAATGTGACTGGGTGGGGCATCATGCTACATATCTGCGGCATGATGCCCCAGTGCTAGACATCACTATAAACTGCCAAATTGCCGACATCGTAGCGATATGACTGAAAAATTGTAAAAGCTATGTTAAAATCCAAATCACACACAGAGAAATTTTGGATGAAGCAAAATGACTTGATATGATTTTATATAAAAAGCGTGGGGTTGATCCAGTCAATCTTGAAATGCTATTGACTTACCCAGACATCCTTAGGCTGAACGATTTACCGAAACATTCCTTAAATGGTTCCATGTCATCTACAGAACCTGCAAATGTTCTGCGAAAATGCTTAATCTAAAAGCCCAGGATGAGATGGATTCACTGTAGAATAAAAAAAGTATTGGACAGTTTCAAGTGAGGGCGATTAACTTTGGGCATGAACATGGTGAATTGTCTCAGAAAGAAGGAGCTATCATATGTATACCCATTTAAGCTCATAAACCAAAGCAGTACATTTCAAGTTGGAGACTCATTTAAGCTCATAAACCAAAGCAGTACATTTCAAATTGGAGACCCATTTAAGCTCATAAACAAAAGCAGTACATTTCAAATAGGAGACCCTTTTCACTTTTAACTGCATAATTCCTAGTAGCTTATGCATGTATTGCAAGTAGGATTCAAACTGCTTTCCACCCCTACCCCCTATATATATTTCAGGGTTTCTGAAAGGACGATAAATTGGAAATTTATATTTAATGTTTTACACCAAAAAACCACAGTATTCATGGACTGCTTCATTTGACTGATTTTGAAAAATCATTAGGCTCGGTTGCAATGCAATTTATTGATGAGGTTATGTATTGTTTTCAATTTTGATGCACCGATGATAAACTGGATCCAACTTTTTATTGAGGCATCAAATGTCGTGTAATTATTAATGATCAAGTCTCCAATTTGTTTGGTATAGAAATAGGATGTAGACAGGGAGATCCACTATCCCCGTATATTTTTATCATGTGTGCAGCGACTTTTGTAAAAAAAAAAAATGAAACTTTGAAACTTATTTAAAACAAGATTTCAACTCTCGACTTAAATAAAATAAATTTGACAAATTATATATCCAAAATGGAGACCAAAGTGCCCAAGTTATTGAAAAATCACCCATTTGAAACGTACACTTGTAAGTTTGTTTTTTCTTTATTTTTTCGTTATAATATTCCATCACAAATTAGAGATGTAAAATATAATTATGGGCATTTACTCCTTTTACCCTCGCTTGAAAACTTAATAAAATGCGCTTAATAAAAATATGGTATTATAGAAAAAAATATTGGAACTATTGTTTTGTTTGCGATTTATTTCATACTAATAATTTATAGATAATATGTTTACTTCATTCAATTCATGATTGGTCAACCGTAATTTGTATAATGTAGTAACTTAATATGTGAATTTGAAGAAAAAAAAATGAATGAAAGGATTATGTTAATGTTGGGGTCACAAGTGTTTTCATCATCTGTCGTTCGTTTTCTATCCCGCTTTTAAATGGCTTTGCAATAAACACTTTGATTCGTATTAAACGTTATCGCCAAGTCTGTGCATGTTTGCACATAACTGAAACTTAGTCAAATTGAAAGTGAGAGTATTTATTTATTTATTTATTTATTTACTTATTTATTTATTTGTTTAATACTTTTCATATGCAATTAGATTATTCTTCCAATACTGCACAATAACTGTAAATAAACCTCATTATTTGATGGTAAAATAGTTCATATCATTTTAATTTCAAGCTCTTCGAAATATTTATAACCTTCATTGTTATAATGAACATAATTTTAGTTTCAGATCGATTAAAGATGTCATTTTTGTTTAAATCATTAATTATTTAAATAAATCATTTACCCAAAACTTAAAAGAGTACTGAATGAAAGAGAATATATGATACTATAACTGATGTGACTGACAAGGCGAAAGTCTTTAATTATAATAATGTAAATAATCAAAGATTATTTAATGGCAAATGTCTTTTGAAAACAACTGAATGAAGTGCGCTAAATATTTTCAAATTCAGAACAATGGTAGAAAAAAATCCATCCGTGAATTACAACCTCGGGTTAAAAAACGTACTAATCAGACACACAAAATTTAACATTATAACACTAATTAATTTTGATGGTACTCCATTCACCAAATACTGTTTCACTGCGATGCAATTTTAACCTGAAATACTTGTGCAAGTAAATGACATTTACAGTACATCTGTACAAATACAGTTTCTAAGCAGAGGTTGTGACAGGGGTCAGACAACCACTAATATCCCTTTATATTACCATAAATGTATTTTTCGATCTAAACTCAGAACAACATTCTAACCACATGGATCATTACATACGCTAAGACTTGACAATACTCGTCTGCCATGGTTACATTTAACACCTGATCAAAAGCTACCAAGGTAAAGGTTTTGTTTTTGGGTAAGTGATATATAGTTTGTGACCGTACCGCACACTGGCTTTGCACGTGCACTTACGCCACATTTGTACAGAAAAAGGAAATGAATCGTAAAATACGAAAGTTATCTGTCCCAGTTATTCCATGGTAAAAATTAGTACCTTCCTAACTATTTTAAAGGCATAGTCAAACCAAACCTCTAACTTTATATATGATCTACTTAACTGGATACTAACATGGAAGCAGTTTTTCCTGGTCTGATTCCATATCAGTACATTAATGGCAGAATGGCGAGTAACACAAGTATGGCCGCGCCCTTTAAAGCCGTATGGCAAAGGTAAAAATGCTAACTGGAAGGCCAGGCGCAGTACAGCCTAAGCTATCAAAGCCGTTGTCCCATGCAAGTGCCCGCGACGTGTACATTATAAAACGTAGTGATTTCTTCTTACAAGTGTATAATGATACAATTACAACCTAAATTATAATATGTAGTATTACCCACCTTAAAATGTTTATTTCTCAAGGGTACATTCGATATCTCCAGGTTACTCTCTGTAGTACCGTGATTTGTTTGTAGTCTGATCATTGAGAGACAAAAAAGTCTGAAATATAATACATTGTGAGACCGTGCACGTGAATGACAATTCAAATTGCTAATCACTGGTTTAAATAAAGTACACTATAAATGATTTTGACAATAAGCACAATTGATGGGGTTCTTTTCAGATGTTGTAAATTGTGTTACAATCGCAACATACCTTACGACATCACTGCTCTAAATCACTTGTGCAACATACTTGAAAACAGTAAGTTTATGTTTAAAATGTACACAAAAGGATGTCCCAAATGGTTATTACTCTCAACAGTTCAAATACCTTTCCTTCCACATGTGGTCAATATTTTTTTTCTTCAATGTGACGTTTAAGCAGCCCATGTAATGTGTTTCACCTATGGCGATCTCCCTGACGTAGGAAACCGAGAACACGGAGCAAACATTCGACCTTGGAAAGTCTAACTGTTTCATCCTTAAACAGTACGGAAACGAGGCTGGCATATGTAAAATTATATCAGGTATTTTTAGTGATACGCTTGTACTTGTGTTTTGATTTTGGTTTTGCTGATGGTAACTCTTGCCTAAATTAAAATTTTTAAATAATATATTCTACTGAACATTTCAAATTTGCTAAAATAAAACCACGTATCCGTTGATCGAATTCACAGAAATTTCTCTATGCCAAAAATACCCAATTATTTCGGTCAATATCTGGACATTTGGACATAATATATCAAATACGATCTTCAAATTGTGTTTGACAGGAGGGTCCCGAAGCAAGGAATAAGGAGATAGAAGAACAGCTATTGGCACTCAGAGGAAAGGTAGAAGAGATGACCTTTGCTAACCGGCAATTAAAGAGCGAGCTGACCGACGCACAGACGAACCTAGCTCTACTTAAAAGCGAACTGGCAGCTACACAACAGGCACACAAGGAAAAGATACACGAATTCAACTTGTAAGTATGTGTAAACATTGGGTTTTTTTCTTATGCATATACTAGTATATTATAGCAAGTCCTAGAGCCTTATATGAAAGACAAAAATATTTGAACAGAGCTGGTTTCGAAATCCAAAAACATGTCAAAGCAATAATCATGTACTGAGGCATGATATAGTGGTCTTACCTTTTCATTAATTTAAAATGTTTTTGATTAACCATTTTGTGGAATGAATGCTACTGACAAATTGTTCATTTGTACATGATAATTTTTGTTCATTCTAAATGTCATCCTTCGGGGTGTTTTATTGCAGGGAGAAACAGGCCAACGCAGACTATCAGAGGGACCACGAAAATCTGACTCGTCAGTTAGAGTTACTCCAGTACGTATTTTTCCTGATAAGAATATGATTAATGACATTCATAACATAAAAAGTTGTTCATATGTATCTTTACTTCCGTTTTTTTTTTTTTTTTTGTGCTTTATGAGAGAGAGAGAGAGAATATCCCTGAAAATATTGTTCATAAGTGTATTAAAATTAGTGAATGGAAGAAAAATGATGAATAGATAGACCAATTTTATATCTAAGGTAAATCTTCGACCGTGAAATGAGATTCCTGAAAGAAAAACAGATTTGGTTGTTATGTATGACAAAACGCTACATTCCAAATATCTTGACTGCTAAATTTCTATACTTTTAGTGATGCCAATAAAAAGCTGCATGACACAAACGACGATCTTCGCGAGGCCCTGGACACGTCGAGACGGGTATCACCTTTACGGCAGATGTCTGTTGGGGTGAGTAGTACTTAACAAAACTCGTACACCTTATTGGAAGTCAAGTCTTGTTCTTTAGAGCTAAAATATTTTTATTCCATTTTTTGAAATTTTATTAACTGTCCGCTCTATTCTTTTCTCATTTAATTAGAAACAATATATTCGTGTTGAAATAATTTAAATATTTTTAGTATCAAACGGTATTCTCCTCACTTTGTGTGTGTGTGTGTGTGTGTGTGTGTGTGTGTGTGTGTGTGTGTGTGTGTGTGTGTGTGTGTACGAGATCTACATTTACTAGCAGATCAACGAATAAATGGCGGTTTAACTACACAAGGACTTGATATTTAGTGTATCAAATATTCTAGGCATTTGACTTTGCTATGTTCTAACTTTCTTCTCAGTCTGCAACTAGCTCTATTCACAGTCTTCCCAGTGACAGACGAGGGTCGGTAATGAGCGAGTACTTCCAACATGGATCTGTGTAAGTATTTTGACCTGGCCATAAACGATCTCCCATCCATAACACCTCCATAACTTTGTGCAGAAATCGACGCCTTTTAAAAGTTTTAAACACTGTAACTTATGTTTTACCTAAGTCATTAATAATATGTCAAAATATTTAATGGAGTTAATGAACTTAATCTGTTTTCGATCAAAATGAAGAAAAAACTGCGAAGTGTTTAGCATACACAAAATGTTTAAAGAGATGTTATTTATTGTGTGGATTTAAGAGGGTGGGTGGGTGATTTTATGGTTAGGTAATATACATTGAGCTACCCCCGATTAATGTATTCCACCATAGCAAAATGTGAGCATCATTTATTTATTTTGAAGCTCATCTCTATCATCCTAACTCAAGCAAAAGGTTTCATGTTTTTTACGCTCTACATCCATTACGCCATACGTTCGACATATTTTATATTTTTGTGAAAAAAAAAAAAAGGAAAAGAATTCGACTGGTTAAAGCAGTTTTGTTTGGTTTGGCTTGGCTTGAGGTTTAACGGCGCATCAACACATGCAAGATTATTTGACCGGCTTGGTCTGGACATGATTCGAACGTTGCTATGGTCGCGAGTCCGGCATGCTACCCACTGAGCCAACGCCGTTAAAACAGATAAGAACATGCGATGCCTCTAATCCCGATGATGATATTTGGTTTGAAATACAATATTAACTTATAAGTTTGAACGACTATTTTTTTCTATCCATGACTCGTGTGCTTATATTATATTTAACACTGAAACATAGACTTCTTATATGTTCATATGAATAACTATGTTAATCGTGTAATTAAGATCACCTGCTTGTCTTTCGATCAACTTGTCTGTGTTGGTCTTTAATATTGCAAATAGCTGTATGTTCAATTACAGTAAGTTTTAAATGTCTAATGGTACTTTCTCTTTCAATTTTGGGGCCCCGAGTGGCCAAGTGGTCTAAAGCGCCCACCATTTCGGATCACTGCCATCTCACCTCTGTCTGCGTGGTTCGAGTCTTAGGCTCGGCTAACGTGGGTACGTGAGAAAGCCTGCCAGTAGCTTCTCGTGGGTCGGTGGTTCTTCCCGGGGTTTTCCAGGGTTCTTCCTCCACCAGTTATACTGGCCGCCATGTATAGCCTATCTTGTGCTGAAAAATGGCGTTAAACCCTACAACAACAACAACAACAACAATCTTTCAATTTTTGTCGAAATCCAACAGATCTAATGTTTCATGTGTTCACAGAGCGCGACCTCGGACTCTATTATTATCGACGTCGTCTTTAGCCGAGGAAGATGGTGATAGTTCTACGTGGCCTGAGAGCATGATGGGAAACCGACGGCCCTTGCAAGTGAAGATACTACACCAAGACACCTGCGAGGAGGACAGTGTTGTAGATGACATCGGTTTGTTACAATTTTTTTGACACATTTAACAATTAATATAAATGCCTTCAAAGTCAAAGTTACGGTCACAAAGCATACCCATGGTGTATACACCGATATATATTCTACTCGGCTGTCTTAAATATGGGCAGAAAAAAGAGATAGACGAATATATAGATCGACGGAAAAAGAAACAAGCTAAAAAGAAAGAATATACTCATTTCTCTCATTGTCTTGATTATTTTTGACAGTGGTAATACTTCATGTTAACATGCTTAATTAAGGGCAATTATTAGTAACTGAAACTTTATCCACTTCGCAGACAGCGGTCATTCTACGCTCCGTGAAGGTTACGATCAAGACCACGAAAATCATGTAAGTGACGTAGAAGTCGATAGACGTTTTCCTAATAGACGGTTGAAGCGATTTAAATCCGGCCAGATCCTGCAGTCTGAGGTACGTATTTAAACGTGTCTTTAACATAATTTCATTCCTTGAAGAAAAATATTAAACGACACCTTTTAGGAATAAATTTATTTTGAATATTATCTTAATAAAATTGTAATCATTTAATACATACCATGATGTATATGCACGTTTCACCTTTTTATCAGAAATCATTAATGCATTGGTAGCCCCAGCGTCTTCTGTGTCAGATTCTTTATTTAGAGCACTGGTTCCACCTTGAAGAGAAAATATGTATATGCGCTCTTTCCTCAGAAGAATTTTTTATGCCCAACTTTGACAATAATAGAACATGTACATGCAGTGTTACATTTACCCATCTGTCCATCTGTCCGTCATACCTTGGTTAGATTTTACGTTAGGTCAGTTTTTGGGAACTTTGGTGGGGCATCCGTGTTCATGAAAGTATTTCTGTCTTTTCGTATTTCATTGTCCCATGACCAAATAGGTCACAGTCACTCACTCATACGAATAGAACGGTATGACTATAGATAACTTGAAAGCTGACGTTACGATTTATTGTGACAAGAAGGAACTTAAACTAGAGGAGACTACCTAAAGAACCAAAATAAACCTCAACTCAACATTAATCAGTTGACACCGTTAAATGGTAATAGTGGAACTTTTCTCTTCAACTTTTAGCTTTTTAGCTTGTACAGTTCCTTTTTATAACGAGAAAAGACCGGCTTTCACCAAATTAAAAAATAACTTAAATTTTGTACACGTACACATCATGCATAAAATGTACTATCTACAGCCAACAACACACACACATATATATATATATATATATATATATATATATATATATATATATATATATATATATATATATATATATATATATATATATATATATATAAATATAATGTCGGAACAAGGAAAGTAGTGTATAGAGTCTATTGAACTGTCAAGAAAACATAGTCTATCATTGTTCTTAACTCTCATCACTGTAACTCCGTTGTACAGGAGATGGACTCCCATGATGAGATAGAGACGGAAACAGAGAGCCACGGTGACATGCAGATGGAATACAAAATGTACCGCGGGCTGGAACACCGCCGTCCTGGATCTAGCAGTAGTCGGTCGTCTTCTCGTAGCTCGAGATCTCGTGAAGGACGAGACTCCGTGTTCGGAAGATCAGTGAAAAGGCAATCAACTTTAACTCAAGATGTACGTAAGCAATATCAATTCCTTAAGGTGCATTTGGTTTGTAGATTAAAAGTCACTTTAAAAAATTATCCAACGCAAAATTTTGGATCTCTGAGATATTGTTACTTTGGGAATTTAAAAAAAAATATATCAACATTTATTTAATTAATTTATTACACTTCTAAAGGGCATTTTTACCATAGTTATTAAAGGACCTCCCCCAACCCAAGTTGGAACTGTCGGAACCATTTGTTGACAGACAGTTTTTGAAGAGAAATCAATTCTTACAGGTCTAAACTGACAGGAGGTTGGAAGAATGCAGCAGGTATACATCAAACCACGACTCGTCATGCATAAAGATTTCTCGCTACGCCATTTGTATATAAAACACAAGGAACCTGACTCAGTTCTCGCGAGAACTAGATCATGCAGATATGTCTGCATTCTACAGTGTTCTTCCCCATACTACCAATTAAAAGCACTGTAACTTATTTTTGTTAATTTGCGTATGTTATGTTATGTTATGTTATATTATATTATATTATATTATATTATATTATATTATATTATATTATATTATATTATATTATATTAGTCTGCTGCCAGCCGGATGTCTAAAGAGCCAGACCGGATGTTCAAGGTGGTGTTAGCTGGAGACGCCGCTGTGGGTAAAACCAGTCTCATCATGCGTCTGTGTAAGGGAAAGTTCGTCAGCAATCTCAGTTCTACCCTAGGTAGGTGTCTTGAAGTTTTCGTTTCTTGTATTTTTCTTACTTCCCATCTTTCATTTTCAAAGTGATTGAAATGGATTGTTTTATAGACCGATGTCCACTTCGTCAACGTGTTTGTTTTTCCTGTGTTTTTCTCATCAGTGGTTCATTTTCATACAAACTTACAATCTTTTGTTTTGTTCCAATACATTTCTCATTTATTATCATAGGATGAGTATTTGTATGTGTTCCATTTTTTTTTCTTCCAATTTCTACCCATTTGTGCATTAGTTAAATTAAACACACAAACAGTTGAAAATACAGCAATGCCTGGTTCCTTAATCGATAAAACTCTCACCAAAAGAAATGAAATCTGAAGAAGAAAAATAACCATTTTACGATTTTACCCGTCATTGCAAAACTTGTTTTTCATTACAGTCCATATCAATATATGGTCTTTCGTGTGTCTCTGCCATTCTATGCCCGCTTTTTGTAAACATGTAATATTCAGCTTATATATACAGGACAACTATTTTCTGTTTTCCTTATAACTGTGGATATGAACTGAATTATGATAGATATGCTGTCTTAGGAACAGAAAACTGATTGAATATTTTCAGATAATAGACTATAATGAGTAAAAAACTAATCCATATATATTCTAATACACAAGCTTTATATAAAAAGAAAGTTATTTTATCAAATGAAGGTAAGAATTTTCTTGAATATAATACCGACAAACAGAAGTTCAAATATTACGAAATCCACATATAATTATGAAAATACATCGAACTTGCTATTAATTTGTTTTTCTATCTTACTCAACTTACATTCATATCTATATTGTGGTAATATCTATCTAAATTAATCTAATTTTAACTAGCACTAACTTTGTAAGTACTTTTATAGCTAGATCCTGGTCTTTCATTTCCCTTACTTTTCACTTTTTACATGCTGGTCAATTTGATTGTAATTACCATAACTGGGAAACTGGGGGTGGGGTGCATATCTAATGGTAATATGATATCTATAGAATCGCCCCTAGCTACCAGTTTACTTCAGTAAATAAACGTCAGTTAGGCATTTAGACCGCCTCAAGCAAATTCAAACTGAAACTTAAAATTTGAAGACAATGTTAATTTATTCCTTATTTATTCTAAAATCCTTTGAAGTATTAAGAACTTTAAAATATATAGCACTTATCTATACATGTGACAAACCGATGATAGATATGTGAGGTACGTCAATACTTACTTCGTTTTTCCTCTGCTTCTTGGTGCATTTTTGAATTTTGATTACACCAACAAGCCAGCCATTGACAGCTATTTAAAATCTCGGGCTCTAAAGATTGAACATGAACAAGCATTCGTCCATCATCTTCTTCTTCTTTCCCTATGGGTCCGACGTAACATAATGTCTCGCCGTCATGGGTCCGATGACGTAACGTAATGTGTGGCCGTCATGGGTCAGATGACGTAACATAATATCTGGCCTACAAGTGCTATTTTTTTATTATGTATATCATTTTAGAAAATAAAGAAAACAAAATGAACACAATTTATGAATGATTATCGCCGACGGAAACGTAAGACCCCTGTAACTGTCATGACAAACATCGGTGTTAATTTCAGTGTTACGTACTTATTGTACATATAATTTTGGCGAATTTCCATCTTCAGATAATAGTTATTTTTCAATTATAAAATCGAACGTGCCTTATCTGTCGCGGTAGGTGTGGACTTTCAAACGAAGATAATTGAGCTGGACGGCAGGACAGTGGCGCTACAGCTGTGGGACACCGCTGGACAGGAACGGTAACTCTTGCCATACTAATTCACATATATACGGCTTTTATTCTTTCTTCACTGTTCAATTGTGCATGTATATATATTATATTATATTATATATTATATTATATTATATTATATTATATTATATTATATTATATTATATTATATTATATAAAAGTTGACTCCAAATAACGAAACGTAAGATTCGAGTATTTACGCTCTAAAATTAGTTTTCGACATGAATCCTGCAAGATATTAGTGACTCAACTTGAACGGTTGCCATTTTAAATATTCTGTCAACCACAGAGTGTGCCTTTTACTCTATGATAAACATGTACGTTTTTAGTGGACAAAAGAACTCTTCTTTAAATATAGTAATGAAATTAAGTAGCGATTCTAACTTTCAATGCATCATAACCATGTTTGTAAATGATGGATTAAGCATTGTCTTTTGCCGATTTAAACTGTCAAGGCCAAAAATTCATTTTTGAATGAAGAAATGAACAACACACTAAAGACCCAAGATACATACAGTAAACTCAGAATCGTTAAAATCGCTTGTTTAATTATGCTACCATCTAACACATGTCAGATGTGACCGCTCTGAGATATTTCTACAATAATCTTACTCCAAAAATGTTTACGCAAGAAATGTGTCAATGAAAATAAGAATCACTCCATTTTCGTTTGAAGACGGTCATTACTTTGACAAAATATGTAATTTTATTGATTATATGTGCAAGATAAATTTGCAAAAGTTCTGTCCTAAAATTGTAAATGTCGGAACTTCTTTTTATCTACGTAGTAATGCAGTGATTATTTGCACTAGCACAGAACAGTGAAGAGTTCCATGCAAATCGACGGTTTTGCCTTAAATATATAATCAAAAGAAATTTGCATTTTTACTAGATACATGTATAACGAAAGATTTCGCTCGTGAAATGGGAAACAGATTGTATTGTCACAATGGTTACCGCTACACTATTGAAATATTTCCTTATATTTACTTAAAAGAACCCGTAGATATCCCCTCTCTCACTCTGTGTCTTGCCCACCTCTGCTCTAATGTCTCACCGTTTGAATGACAGTTACAATTCTGACCGATATTTCCCAAATTTTAATGCTGTCACCCTAAAGACAAACGTGAATTTCATGAATTGTCAACTGACATTGAATTCACGCAACACTTATTTTTAAATTCTCTTTTAGCTGAAACGATTTGCTTACCAGAAGTATTGACTAAACTCAGATCCATCGATTCATATTTGACCTATGTTTTCCTATCATCTCTCTTTCGTGGAACAGATTTAGAAGTATCGCCAAATCTTACTTTCGCCGTGCGGATGGCGTGCTCTTGTTGTACGACTGTACGTACGAACGGTCCTTCCTCAATGTGCGGGATTGGGTGGAGTCGATAGAGGTAAGGATTACTTTTAACATGTTTATGACGTAATGACTTGTCTAGTGTCTTAACATCCCTTCTATTGTCTATTTATGATAACACCTGTTTTGTGCTTATTTCTCAGGGCATTTGGTAGAAATTTAAATATGCAAGTCCAGGAACACAAGTCTCCAAAACGATTGCATTAAGCCAATCGGTAAAAGGGCCGAAGTTTTGAAATTGATATTTAAGAACCAACAAATGGACCAGTTTTATCCAAAGTGTCATACACTGCATGTCCGGGTTTAAATCCGGTTTTGATTTCACCTAATCAGAAAGCTGACATCTAGCCTAAATTTTATGTTTAAGATTTAAGTTTTGTTGGTGATAGCCTGACCTGGAGTTTCAAGACAAAGAGGCATACAAGAGTTATCTTTCCTGTGAAGGATTTTGCATGCACACGTATATCGTTTTGTAAATATTACAAAGAAATAAGACTAGCTCATTACGCAGCTTGACTGGTTTTACTTATCGTCCTAAAACCTGAGATTACAAAGTTCTTGTATTCTGCATCGTTTGTTAAGTAAAAGTAGTAGTCACAGATTACATCATGTCCTTTTACGTATTTTTACCTTCAATTTTTAAATCCGGTTCTCTGGGAAAGCTTTGTTTGAACTGCAGAAGTACATTGTATTTGCTGGCATTGTTGTAAATAGTACACCAAACAAAATTAATGATTAATCATTTCTCTTGTTTGTCATTGCTAATTCTATTATTTAAAATTAAAAATATATTATTGTCAAAATGGCTGCATAAAGGTACGGAGTTCGGATTGGGTGGGTCTGTGAAAAGGATACGGGATTGGGAGTGTGAATAGGGCAAAAAGGTTGCGTTTAGGTACGTGGGTGGGATTGTGAGTGTGAATGGGGCAAAAAGGCTGCGTTTAGGTACGTGGGTGGGATTGTGAGGGAGGAGTGTGAATGGGGCAAAAAGGCTGCGTTTAGGTACGTGGGTGGGATTGTGAGGGAGGAGTGTGAATGGGGCAAAAAGGCTGCGTTTAGGTACGTGGGTGGGATTGTGAAGGAGGAGAAAACAGACTGGGTAAAAGTACGGGGCTGGGAGTTTGTGGGTGGGTCAAAATGGCTGCATACGAGTACAGTGTTGTGAGCGTGAGTGCGAGGCAAAGCTCTTGATGTTTAACAGAACAATAGTTGATAGAATAATAAAATAAATATTTGATTTTAAGAGGACAAAAAAGAAGTCTGAATTTAAATCGAAAGTTAAATTTATGACTTATGTTAAAAGAAAAGGAATAACTGATAGAAAGTATAACGATATGCTGAAGAACCTAAATTTACTTTGTTATTAGATGAATTTCGTTTTTGAGTCTTCTCAGGAAAGTACCATGAAGAAGTTACCCATAATGCTGTGTGCGAACAAGACGGACCTCCGACAAGAGTCGATACAACAGGGACGGAAGGTAGTCACTTATGAGGATGGACAAAGACTTGCAAGGGTCAGTATATGACCGCAAAGTTAATTTTATCGCAACATACTAGCATCACAACAAAACTGGATTAATTTTCAGTATTAAGATCGTGGTCAAAACATTCGTATAATACATTAGATGAATCGAATTCTTTTCTATGTATGTGTTCATGCAGTCAATTTCAGCAAATTGCTTTGTTTCTTCGACTAATTAATACCTATGTGCCACAGTGAGATGTCAGATGTGACACAGTGAGATGTCAGATGTGACAGGTTAGCCTTGTGTTATGAATAACTTCGATTGTTGATGCAATATGTGTCTTGTATGCGTGCTTCATCGCAAAGTTAAAATTATTTCAGCCACGGGTATATCAGTCATTGTCAAGAATCTCGAATAAACTTGAATTAGACAACGGATCTGTGTAACAGCCATTCATTCTGTGTGTGTGTGTGTGTGTGTGTGTGTGTGTGTGTGTGTGTGTGTGTGTGTTTCCCTTTTTACCATTTCTTGGTTGCCGATACATTTTAATTATACATGATTCGTTGACCTTCGTTGCTTTCTCTGACAAAGGTGACTAAAGACTAAAATCAACAGTGGGTATGAATATTAAGGTGTTTTGTATTCTTTAGGATTTCAAAGCATTATTCATCGAAACAAGTGCCAAGGATGGATCAAACATTACAGAAAGCGTCACTGAGCTTGCCAGGTAAGGCTGAAATTTGCAGAAAAATAAATTAAATTACACACAACACAATAAACAAGTTATGTCCGAGAATTCGTACTTAAAAGTGTGTATCACATTTGAGTGCATAAGTTTGATAGCGCGGCATTTTGCACCAACTGATCTCGACTCATATTTTGTACTCAATAACCCCAAACAAACTTTCAGTATAGAAAGTGATAACACATTTTACTTTTTTCCCATCGGTAATAAAATACATTATTTTGTCAAGCACCTAGATGTTTGCTTTTGATAAAATCATCGATAAGAAACATTTATTTCTATCATTCCAATAACGGGACAGAATTCTCAAGCACGACAGTTTAAAAATGGAGAACATCTCGTCAAGTGATTTAGACTGAGCAACAACGAGTCTTGGAAGGACCAAATTAAAAATATATCTGTGTAACAAGATATCATTATATGACAAGAATGGATTATATTTCTGTAAACATGAAAATTGTGCAATTTCAATGATCTGATAATTATAAAGATGGGATTGCCCACTTCCTTGCAGAACAATGCGTGCTAATGAAGACTTAGAAGTTAAAACAGTGGGCCTACAGCTCCATGATCCATCAAAGCAGAAGTCTGGTTGTTGTGGTCGTTAGGAAAAGACAGCCTGTTAAAACAGTGGGCCTTCAGCTCCATGATCCATCAAAGCCGAAGTCTGGTTTTTGTGGTCGTTAGGAAAAGACAGCCTGTTAAAAGGTTGTTAGAGAAAAACAACCCGCTTAATGAATGTTAGGGAAAGACCACCCGCTAAATGGTGATCCATTCTATTCTATTAATTTCCGACAGCTAATTCAGGACTACAGTGTCTCATATAAAAAGGCTGTTATCACTGCATTAATCTAGTCTTCCAGTTAGATTGCATTACATTTTGTAAATTTGTTTCATATTTTTGCATTTATTTAGGGGAAATATTGTAGATTAAAACATCATTGCATATTGCCGTTTTATATATAAGATGTTAACAGCTTATTTGAAATAACAGCTTATTTGAATTAATTTTCGCTCTATTTATGTATTTTATTTAATCATGTATTTATTTATTTATTTTTTATTCCAATATATTCAGTATTCATGTCGCAACCAGCTAGCTGTATGCTGTCATTGGGGTTGGAGCTCTTCCCTGCCCTCGTTTAGAGAATCCAATCATAAAGGAATATATATATATATATATATATATATATATATATATATATATATATATATATATATATATATATATATATATATATATATATATATATATATCTGTGTGTCTGTGTGTGTCTGTGTGATTTGTGATTTAGATTTTTAACGTAGCTTTAACAATATTTCAGTCATATCACTACAATGTCTGCAGTGTGGCAGTTTATAGTGATGTCTAGCACTGGGGCATCATGCCACAGACATGTGGCATGATGTCCCACCCAGTCACATTATCCTGACACCAGGCCGACCAGTCCTAACACTAACCTCTAAATGCTGAGTGCCAAGCGAGGCAGCCGTTAGTACCAATATTTAAAGTCTTTGGTATGACTCAGCCAGGGTTCGAACCCACGACCTCCCGCATCCGTGATATTAGCACATTTTTGGATGAAATGAAAGCTTTACAGAGGAGTCACGTTGGCTCAATGATTAATGAGCCGGACTGGCAAAACCGAAAGGGTACAAGCTCGTATCGTAGCATCTGACCATCCTGGATTGGTTAGCGTGGTGTATTCTTGGGCAAGACACTTTATTGTACTTGCCTGGACACTAAATAACCTCCATGTGTTGATGTGCTGTAAAAACGAAACCAAACCAGTTACGCGCTATATTGAGTGATACATTATCACTGGCAGTTCTCAAGCAAAACGGTTACCGCACTATAATGAGTGTTAAATTCCGTCCTATACTAAAGGTTTCTAATACTAGTCTAGTCATTAACATAAAGTAGTTTTAGTTAAGGTCTAGCTTTCGTACGCTTTTGATAATGTATTAGCTGCATCGTTAAATGCTCGTCTACTCAAAATCAAAGAGGACTACACAATTAGCCACTAAAATAGCATAGGTATAAATAATTTTGAACTGCAAAATGAAAAATTAATATGAAAACATAAAATAGGACAAAAATAAAGAAAACATTTCACTTTGTGAACACAGAATATTTCTAAACGATTGTCAAGTTACGACATTTTGTACATATATTCCTTTTAATAATTTACCACTATACTGTAATTTAAATTTAGCTGTTTCTTCATATCTCTTGCGGACCCGGGTTCGATTCTCAATTGGGAACTAATTAAAATTATCTATCATAATATTCTATGTCCAGTCAATTTAACTTCCTATTATCACGCATCCTTTAGTAGGACCCAGTGATAAAACTCTCTCTCTCTCTCTCTCTCTCTCTCTCTCTCTCTCTCTCTCTCTCTCTCTCTCTCTCTCTCTCTCTGATACAAACGCCTTGATATGTG
>JAECUM010027908.1:0-10252 GCA_016617855.1 Megalonaias nervosa | reverse complement strand
AAAAAAAAAAAAAAAAAAAAAAAAAAAAAAAAAACGATTCAGTATCTCTATCAAGCCGAGGTGGCCCAGTGTGGTTAGAGTGCCAAATTCGTACTCAATTAGTTGCGGGCTTGAATCCTTCTTAGCCTACTTCAGGTCAACTGGCATCGTGATTCTCTTTGCAAGGCACATTATTTCCATTTCATCTACACTGAATAATACTTAATGTGCTGATGTGTCCTTATCCAATCTAATGCATTATATGCCATTATCCTATCTAACGCATTAAATGCCGTTATCCTATTTAACGTGATGTTTTCCAATCTAACGCATTAAGTGCCGTTATCCTATCTGACATGATGATCTAACATGATGTTAATATATCTAACGCATTAAGTAACGTTATCTTATCTAAAGTGATGTTATCCAATCTAACGCAATAAGTGCCGTTTTCCTATCTAATGCATTGTGTGATGTTATCCTATATAAATCAGTGTGTGATGTTATCCTATCTAACGAAGTGTATGCTGTTACCTTATATCAGTGGTCTCAAACTCAAACAATACTGAGGGCCGCATGAGGGCATTTTCAATGGCTCAAAGGCCGCATGAGAGCATTTTCGATGGCTCAAGGGCCGTACCATCTTTGTTATCCCTCATGACGCCAATCATTTTGCGGGCATCATGATACGGCTTAGCGGGTCGCGTGTTTGAGACCCCTTTCCTATATAAAGCATTATGTGATAGTATCCTATCTAACGCATTATAAAACGTAAAACTTTCCTTGCAAAATAGTTGAACACAAAGCAAAGAAGGGAGATTCATTGTGGATAAACTGGATCAGTGATTTGCTAAAAAAAAGTCCTGCCCTGTTGTAACGTACCTTCACAGAAACAAGTCCTGCCCTGTTGTAACGTACCTTCACAGAAACAAGTCCTGCATCTGTCCTTATTTTAATTCAGATAACAACCGCTTTAATAGATTATAGCAGCGTGTGCCATGTAACATGGACACAAATCTGTCTATTTATCTATTTGGCAAAATAATGTCAGCAATTAAGTTTTTTAGTTCAACACTCTAGTCTTAACCACATATCTACTCATTAACAATGACCATTACCGAAAGTGATCCGACATTTTAGTTTAACCTAAAGGTTTGGAAGTTTTGCGACATCGTACCTGTCAAACGTTAATCATTTTACATTTTTTTTTAAAAAGCAATGAAATTACTTGCTTAAGTCTTTTAAAAATGAATCAATGCGATGTGCGCTTGTTTGTTTTAGAAATGAAAACAAAAATATAAACATTTAAGAGACTATCGACTTGTACACGACCTCTGAATTTGCCTTAATAGCATGTGGGCAATTAGAGAATTCTGCAGGTGACATCCACTTTTGTTGGAATGTGGAGCTAATAACTGGAACAACGCCATACTCACATGCTAATTATTCCTGGCAACATGAATGCCACTAATGCCTTACCGTATCATTAGCGGATGTCCGTTATGGCATATCGTACCTATCTTAAGTCTAGAATGCCACAATTTCCTCTTAAAAAATAATGGAAAATGCCGTCCTAGAGTAGATGGGCACATGTTTGCTAAATTGTGCTGTCTATGGAGGAAAAGGACCAAAATAAAAACGGGAAAAATAATAACTGTTTGGCATATAATTTGCTACACTTCATGTAACGTGTTAAAGGGGCAGGGGGCAAATCTGCGCTATAACACTAAAGTGCAAAACGAATGCAATCCCGTAGAGTAGCAAAATGTAGCACAGTCTCGGCTTTATTCCTCAGCTTGATAACTCCTTGACTTTCATTCACAAAACTTATCTCAAGGCTGTATGATCAGTTGCTGAATACATATTGCTTGTAATGAACTGTCCCAAATTAGCAAGAACAATTGTGACCATTCCAGATCAGAATGTTCTGCCCTTGCTACACGGAATAAGGTACATAGTCAGTAAACCAGTCTCCAGCTGGTAAGAAGGAAATAACTGCTTTTTATTTCCTCCAATGTGATTGCATTATTTAAATTTTTTATCAAAATTTGTGTAAGATTATCCTTTATAGAATGGAAGGAGATTAATATAGAATTAATAATAATAATAATAATAATAATAACAATAAACACAACAACAACAACAGAAAGAGCACTTACTGTAACAACATTAGAGACAGGTATAATATGTCTGATAAGAAGAAGAAAAAAAAAATAAAAATAAGAAGAGTTGAAATGTATAAATAATTATTTTTTCGATTCTCTTGTAAAAAAAACAGTCATCCCTTAATCACTGATGTTTCATGGAAATGTGTAATATATGATATAAAGTCACTAACATTTACCTTTCTATGAATAATGATGTTGTATGGAAATTTGTAATATAATGAATAAAGTCACTGTCATTTACTTGTCTTTGATCTATGAATTATGATCAAGTATCTTCTTCTTCTTTCTTCTTCTTTTTCTTCTTCTTCTTCATTTTCTTCAACGTTTTCGTATTTACCACTATTATGTCCTAGGGGCTTAAATCATGCAACATCAAAAAAAGCAAAAACCTAACTATGTGTAGCATAAAAGAGCATCACAATGATCAATATTTCGTGATTGATCCAAACTAGGAGCAAAAGTGACTTCGTTAAAAGACTGACACATAAAGGTGTCAGCTAGAGAAAGAACATCATGATCAACATCATTCTCAAGAGAATGCTTTGCCATAGCTCCAATAACTGCACAAGCTGGATATAAACCAGGGATTTCTAATTAAATAGGTTCAACTCTTTGATCCATACAAGTCTTGCCAGTTACAAGTGGATTAACCACTACCTAATCTCCAGCTATGTCATTATCTTGTAACGACTGAATGCCCTGAGTAGACAAAGAAGTCACATCTCCTATAGTCATTGGTCCCAAAACTAAGTCTGATGACAAATTAACACAATGGAGAGGAACATTAACTAATCCACCCTGTACTCCCATTTCAAGAACTCTTTCACTAGAAGAAGGCTTCTCAGAAAAGGGCAAAGTACTTCACAACATAAAACTCTGAGAAGCTCCTGTGTCTCTCAATATTTTAATAGGAGTAACCTTATCAAAATTACCAAAAAGTGATACTGAACCATTTGACATGAATAATTTGTATTTCTCCATAACAAAATCAGACTGACATAAGCTAGCCCCTACAAATGTATCTCTTTCAATACATGACCATGACCATGACCTCTGTGAAACAAGAACATTTGGAACAGCTCAGTTATAATTCTGTTGCTTATTTTTCACCCTATAGCAATCAAAAATAACGTGCACATGGGAAGAGATAAGAATTTCTGACCCATCTTATTAGACATTTGATACATTGCAGTTATACCAGTTTGATGCCTGTAAGCACTCACACAAGACTGAAATGGTGTCTTAACAAACACCTGTTGTAGGGTGATTTATTTACAAATGAAACAAAGAATATTCATCAGCTTGACGAGCTGCCTTCTCTAAAGTTTTAACCCGTTTCTCATCAAGGTATGTTCTAATGTCCCTACTGACACAATTCTTTATCTCTTCAATCAGTAAAAGTTGTTTTAAGATTTTCATAATCTTTGTCAACCTTCTTGGCTGTACCCCATCTATTAAACAATAATTTTTTCCCATGCAGTGATGAGTCTGTGTAGTTCCTTTCTACAATTTCTAAAGCTTTGACAATAGGCCTCAGGCACCATCTCATAACCCTTGAAGACATATTCTTTGATCACATCATATTTACTACTTTGATTCGATGAGAGTGAAGTGTAGAGATCACTAGCTTTACCAGTAAACACACCTGGCAATAACGAAGTCCAATAATCTTTCAGCCACTTCAAAATTTCAACAATTTTCTCATAACCGAGAACATATTTGTCCACCTCCTTTACTCTAAAAGGGAAGACCTGTCTGATGTGGTTGAAAATATCAAAAAATGAACCTGATGTGCCCTTAACTTATCAGTTCCAATTCCTTTAATCTAAACTTTATTTGTTCTTTTTCCCTTCTCATGCCTTTCTCTCTCCTTTTTTTTCTGGCCTTTCTCCTCCTTCTCTCTTTCTCTTTCTCTATCTTTCTCTTCCTTTTCTCTTGAATTTCTCCTTCCTCCTTTCTTTCTTTCCTTTTTATTAGTATCATCTGCATTTCCCTATCTTTTTCTTCCATTCTCTCTTGCCTATCTTTATTTTTTTCCAAATTTGTGTGCATATCTTGCTGAGGCTGACATCTTCTTAACTCTGCTTTCCATCAGACCATGTCATTCTTTGTATATGTTTTCCATCAGACCATGCCATTCTTTGTATATATGTTTTCCATCAGGTCCTGTCATTTTTTGTACATAATTTTTCCATCAAACCCTTATATTCTTTGTACATAATCTTTCAATCAAACCATGTCAATCTTTTTATGATTTCTATCAGAACATTTCATTCTTTGTATAATATGTTTTCCTTCAGATATCTCTCTAAACACAACAGTTACAGTAATGACTGTACATTTTCCCTAACATTGATAGTGTATGCTAAGATTCCTGATAAGCATGTTGATGGATTGATATTTCTGTAAGCACAACCATTACAGCCATAATTGTATATTTTCCTTAACATTGACCATGTAGGCGAGTATTCCTGTTACATTTTCTCATTGCTGGACATCTCTGGAAGCAAAACTGTTACAGCCTTCATTGTACATCTTCCCTGACAAAGATATTGTGCTTTGATTCCTGATAAGCATGTTGATGGTTTGACACTGCATGCCGGGATTCCTAATTGATGGGTTGACAATGTATGCTAGAGATCCTGATAAGCATGCTGTTCAGTTGACATCTCTGCAAAAATAACAGTTTCAACCTTGATTGTACACCTTCTGTATCATTGACAGTGTACACTAGGATCCCTGATATGAATGCTGATGGTTTGACATTGTATGCTTTGATTTCTGATAAGAATGTTGGACATCTCTATAAAAATGAGATTTAGAGCCTTGATTACTGTAACACTGACATTTTTGTATTGCATGTATATTGTTTGTCTTATAGCTGAATGCAGGAAACATAAGAAGAATAAGCTTTAATTATTGAAGTACCTGATGTAAGTAGTAGCAGTAGTATTAGTAGTGTACATTTTGATGTTTACTGTAGTAAGTATTAGTTATACAGAAGTACAAGTAGCAGATATATTGATGTTAATAGTAGTATACATCAGTTAAAACCTTCAAAATACTGATGTTCATTAGGGAAAATGTATCAGTAATTGACTTGTAGATCAACTGGCTTTAAGGTCAAGTGGGCTTATGTTTTGACCATGCATCCTGCATGTGTTGTCCATCATATATGATTTGTCAACAATGCTCTTTTTAACTCTATAAAGATGCTAGGCCAATTGCAATCCAGTTTGGTAGGAATGTTTTCTAGGACAGAGTTTATCAAATTATATTCAGAGAAACTTCCATTGCAACAGTGTGGCTTTCATAGAAAACTCAGAATAGCCAAGGCAATTTTTATCAGACTTGCTGCAAATGTGTCTTGGGATATGCATTGTCAAATGTTTGTGCAGAGGGGCTCCAGCAACAATTGTGCAACTGACTTGGCAACATATGTTTGCCTTTGTCTCTGGTTGTAGACCTATTTTTGTCTTCTATCAAACTGATAAGCCAGTTTTCATCCAACTTGGAAGAAGTGTTCCTTAGAACCTCGTTTATCAAAATTGTGTGTGGAGTGCTTCCCATGGTAACTGCATAGCTTCTAGAGCAATGATATTAAAAACCATACTGTCACCTTCTTCAGAATGGACTAGTAAACATTTATCAAACTTTACTGGAATCTTTTATTTGGACATGTTCTATCAAACTTTTGTCTGGGTTGGCTCCCTTAGTAATGGTGTGACTTCCACATCAACCACACAGAAAACACATCTTTAAAATTTACTTTAGAATAGTTAAATCAGTTTTGATCAAACTTTGTAGAAGTGTTTCTTACAAGATGCTTTATCTAAATAAGTTATGGCACCTCCATATCAAAGCAGCATGCTGTAAACTTATTTTGAACTTATCCAGGACAACTTCGCCAGTTTGAAAACATTGTAGGACTGTTTATTAACTCTATCAAAATTGTGTCTTGGGTGGCTCCACTACTAATTTTGTGGCTTCATTATCAATGAAGTAGAGAAGTTGTGTTCATTTTCTTTTGAACTGTTGAGTCAGCTTCTATCAAACTGATTGCTTTCATGGATATGTATGAAAATTGGTCTGGGTGCTTTATTTTTTTGACATCATTTGGAATGCCCCTATTTTGAATGGCTAAGCTAGTTTATTCTTTGACATCATTTGGAATGCCTATTTTGAATGGCTAAGTTAGTTTATTCTTTGACATCATTTGGAGTGCCTATTTTGAATGGCTAAGTTAGTTTATTCTTTGACATCATTTGGAATGCCTATTTTGAATGGCTAAGTTAGTTTATTCTTTGACATCATTTGGAATGCCTATTTTGAATGGCTAAGTTAGTTTATTCTTTGACATCATTTGGAATGCCTATTTTGAATGGCTAAGTTAGTTTATTCTTTGACATCATTTGGAATGCCTATTTTGAATGGCTAAGTTAGTTTCACTCAAACCTGGTAGGATTGTTTCTCAGAATATACTCTATCAAAACTATGTATGTCATGGCTCCTTATTGATGGTGTGACATTAACAGCAAACTATTATCAGTATCTTATTTTGAACAGCCTTGTTAATGTTTATCTAACATGTCATGACTTGTTTCTTAGGACATGTTGTATCAAATTTCTGTCTGGGGTGACTCCTCTAGCAGCAAAATGGCTTCCAAAGTATCTGAGTCGAAAACTTACAAATGGTTATTATACCTCACCTAGTATAGCAAGTTGTTACTCATTAATAAATAAACTATCATGGAATAACTTATACGTCATCTAGTATAGCTAGCTGTTACTCATCAAGTGTGATATGCTCTGTCTTTGCATGAATACCAGGTGTGATATGCTCTGTCCTTGCATGAATACCAGATGTGATATGCAGAGTCCTTGCATGAATAACTTTCACATTCATATAAAAGATATCAATGCACCATCCTGTCCAGATTAAGGTACTCAGTCAAAACACAAGTAAGCATCATATGCCACCAATATCTATCCAATCACTGAAAATTATCCTGAAATGTGTGTCTTTCAACCCAAAGCACCTGTCATAGTTTTGCTTGTTAGATTAAAATATGACAGGTGAGCGATAGCATGCCTGTTTTCTAGTTGTTTGTCTTACAAATCTGGCTGGTACTGTCATCAAAATTATAAATTATATGCCAAGATCCACAGAAAGTTGTTAACATTGCCAACTGTTACTTGATGAAGATATACACATACCCATCCCACACTTACGTAAAGGTTTGAAAAAAGGGAGTTATCATTGAATAATGCAGTTGATGTACATTGAATTTGGATATTGATGAAAGGCAATCTGACTTCTCGTTACCACTCCTATTCCTCAAACAGTGAAGAGGTAAAGACTAGTAAGTATCCATAATTCGGACACCTCAGACATCTAAGAATCATTAAAGCTTGTTACAGAAGAATTGAATTTTGTTAAAATGTCATTAAAATGATTGTACACAGAACTGTCTGGTTAGTTTGTCAATGTTAGGAATTAGTTAAACATAGGGTTGTATGGTTAGTTTGCCGATGTTAGGAATTAGACATAGGGTTGTATGGTTAGTTTGCCGATGTTAGGAATTAGTTAGACATAGGGTTGTATGGTTAGTTTGCTGACCATTGTTACGTGACTAGCTTCGTACAAAGTAACAAATTAAAGAGTGAAGCTAAGAAGCTTTGTAAATTTTAACAAAATAAATTATTTCCCTAGAAAGCAAGGTAAAAATATGAAATAGGACTTACAGTTTGTGAATATAATCCAAAAATTAATCCTAGAACTGAAAAATATAAGTCCTATCACTAAACAGTTCTAATTGAATCCAAGTTCGAATCTTGGTGAAGTTCCAATATGGAAGGCGATGATGTCCTCTATAACCAGTTTGCGTTGATGTGTCAACAGTTCCTTGTTAAGTCACCAAGAATATAATTCCAGCTTTCGAATTCCAAATAATTTAGTAAAGTAAATGTCTTTGTCCAAGTATTTCATTGAAGGAGAGTATTTTCCAGGATAAATAAATTATTTTAAATACGAAAATCAACTCAAATGGCAACAACAAGACAAATACCTTGAGCCCAAAGGTACAATTTTATGACTGACAAAATTTCACTGAGATATGAGTATTAAACCCAACTAAAATGTCATTTCAGACCTGCGTGATGGGTCACATGGTCACTTAATCATCGAACATCGAAGTAAGAAAAATGCCAATTTGCACGTAGGCCAGAATGGCCCTAGCTAAGAATCAGATTCTCATGCTGGAAATAAATAAAAAAAAAAGGCTGTTTACAACTTATCTAACGTGGGCCGAATATGACCTTGGTAATAACCAATCATTTTCATTCAATGTTTACAAAATCGGAGCAAAGGTTAAGAACTAGGTTAGCTAAAATTAGTAATAAAGCAATACTTTTGCGTTCTAATCAGACTAAAAGAACAGAACTGAATTTACTGGGAAAATATCAAATCCAGTAAAAATATTATCCTTACAATAAAATGTAATGAAACAAAAATAAAAAAAGAATTTAAAACTAACACACAAGCAATTTAATTACATATATGTAACACCATGAAATTTTGAAATATAGTTTAGTATAATTAGTACTGAAGTAAATCATCATTATTAAAATTTCATACTTTCTGATAGATTTTCTTTTAGGCTCTTAGAATATTCAGTACTGTTAGAAGAAATTCAAAAATAAATTTTATGTTCTACTAAAGCAATAAAGTTGGATGATTATTTAAAAATACATATTCATAATGTGATACTCTCTCATCATTATGACTAATTCATGATTTTATTTCTTATTTGTAGAAAATACTATTACTTAATCTCATTAAGCAGTTCACAACGGAGACTCTCTCAACCTGGTACAATTTGATGATTAAGCAGTTCACAACAGAGGTCTTCCCTCAACCTTTTGATTTGATGATTGAGCAATTCATAACAGCATGGTCTCAACTTTGTATGACAGTTATCTTATACCATGCTAATGACATGATTTTATCTATCATGTTATCTTTTTCAATCTTACCTTGTATCCCTGCTCGTACCATCTTAATGGCATGACTTCTACATCTGTCATGTGTTGTCTTTGTCCATCAATTACCTTGTACCATCTTAATGGCATGACTCTACATCTGTCATTTGTTGTCTTTGTCCATCAGTTACCATGCACCATCTTAATGGCATGACTTCTACATCTGCCATGTGTTATCTTTGGCAGTTGCCATGCACCATCTTATTGGTATGAGTACATCTGTCTCATCTTATCTATGTCCATCAGTTACCATGTACCATCTTAATGGCATGACTCTACATCTGTCTTGTGTTATCTTTGTCCATCAGCTATCATATAAGTTAATGGCATGACTTCTACATCTTTCATGTGTTAAAGTTTTCAACAAGTTACTTGATGCCATCTTAATAATGCGGGATGCAGTTTGTAGCTGCAGCTGTGTCTATGCTTGTTTATTATGGGTGTCCTTATGCTTATTTAGGAGGTGAAACAGCATCTAATATGGGAATTTTTAATAACTCTAGGTTATACATTTGATAAGATTTTTATCAAATTTGGCAACAAGATTATTTTTCAATATGATTATGACAGAAATCATGCATTAATCTGTTTAGCCAAGCTTGACAACAATCTAGCAATTGTATTTCTCATCTAATTTTGATCATACTTTCTAAACAATAATGTTATATTGTCAGGATGTTGGATGAGACTGATTACAAGCAAGATCTAAGCATCTAATTCAATTCTGTATCAGATTGTTGCCACTCTGGAGATCTAATTAAAGCTAGATTTTGCTCTACCTTGAGCTTATATTAACACAAAGCATGGAAAGATATTATAATAAGTGAAATCAGTGTAAATGATGAGCTAGATCAAATCTGACAGAGCTTGTTACCTGTCTAGATCTACAGACTATATTTTTTATCCAATTTCTATAAAACCTGGTATAAGGATTAAGTTGGTATATATCTTCAAGCTCTCGGATGACATGGATTAAGGTAAATTGGTATATATCTTCAAGCTCATATATGACTTGGATTAAAGTAAATTGTGTGGCACTCTACAGTTTTGCATTTTACATAGAG
>JAECUM010027905.1:0-15942 GCA_016617855.1 Megalonaias nervosa | reverse complement strand
AGCTGCTTTCCAATTGGCCGCGTTAACTTTGTTGATACAATATTTCGGATTTACGCTAGCGATTGATTCCATAACAGGTCATAACATAGCTTGGATCCTTATAAAGAGCATGCAGATGACAAGGCATAATCATGTCTTCTTGACCTAGCAATTAGAATGGCAAAAATATGCTTACATTTTTGCATCTTGCGCTACAACGTTTATATGTCGATAGGCAGTGCTATGTTCACGTTAATATTGTTTTTATTTATATTGGTATATCTGCTGTTGTGTTTTTATTTTAGACAGCAGCGTAAATTCAATAATTTCTTTCTTGTAGTGTACTTTTGTATAATTAAGCCTTAGGTAGAATAAGAAAATGAGTATATCATACAACTGTTAATGCATTTGTATGGAAAAATACGAACTCGTTTTCTCTAATGAATACTGTACTCTCAAAGTTCCTGAAGCGTTAATCCGAAAGGACTCGTTCATATTTAACCATACCAACACAGCAACCTATAATAATTTAGTTTCCAGTCCGTTTATTTTTAGCTTCATGGAAGTGAAATGTATCCATAATCACATGTTTCTGCTTTCTTTTCTTGTCTCTTTTTTTTAAATTTTATTTTAACACCTTATTTGTTCATCGTCCGAAAATGCTAAGCCACATGTATGTCAAGCCTATAAAATACATCTTTAACTTCGTTAATTGATATTAGTAAATAGCTTCACATTTTTAATGCTTTGAAAACGTTGTCCATGGCAGATCTTTATCTATTCTTCTTTGTCTTCAAAGGTCGTAAATCCCAATTATTTCCTGCTTATTGTCAATCTTTGATCTTAATTATAGGGTCGTCGCATTTATCATCGTTATACACAAGAGCTGCCTTGTTCTCCCCTCTTTGACTCTTACATACTCAGGGCATGCAGATAATAGGCACAACAGCTGATTTCAAAGTTAAAAGGTCTACATGGCCACAGCATGGTGATAGGTTAGCAACAGATTCACAATTTGTCATTCAAATCAATTTATTCATGGTATGCATGACCACTGAAGAAACGCAATGGTAAATTGTATTTACAAGATTGTTTGTTATCTTAGCAATTAACAACAATTATACCGCTCTGGGCCCATATGTACAAGTGTCAATTAATTTGTAGATGCTAACGATAATAGATGTAGATGTGGATGCAATATTTTGTTTCTGGTAGTGTTCTTTTGTACAATTAAGCCTTAGGTAGAATACGAAAATGAGTATATCATACAACTGTTACTCCATTTGTATGGGAAAATACGTTCTCGTTTTCTCTAATTAATACTGTAATCTCAGCGTTCCTGCAGTATTAATCCCAAAAGACTCGTTCATATTTAACCAAAGCAACACAGCACCCAATTATTATTTACTTTCCAGTTCGTATTTTGTAGCTTCAGTGAAGTGAACTGTATCAATAATCAAAGGTTTCTCCTTTGTTTTCATGTTTATTTTTCTGGAGATTGATGTTCTTTCGATGCAGTTGTAATATTATAATTATAGACTGACTATACAAGCAACCAAAAGTACCTTATTTGTTCATCGTCCGAGAATGCTAAGCCACATTTATGAGAAGCCTACAAAATATATTTTTAACTTCGCTTATTGATATTAATAAATACGTTCATATTTTTAATGCTTTGAAAATGTTGTCCATGGCAGAACTTGATCTATTCATCTTTGTCTTCAAAGGTGGTAAATCCCAGTTATTTCCTGGTTATTCCGAATCTTTGATCCTAATTATAGGGTCTTCGCATTTATCGTCGTTATATTCAAGAGGTGCCAGGTTCTCCCCTCTTTAACCGTTGCTTACTCACGGCATGACAATCACAGGCACATTAGCTGAATTCAAAGTTTAAAATATATACATGGCCTCTGCATGGTGACAGTTTAGCAACAGATTCACAATTTGTCATTCAAATCAATTTATTAATGGTATCACAATCACTTGTCAAAATATAAAAAAAAAAAAACATCTTTGAAGAATTCACTGTGCCATATTCGGTACTAATAAGTCTCGCGGATGTTGAGAATGACATTAATTTCAGATCTCAAACTAAATGCGACAACCTGACATAAACTTACTTGCTGCACAGGTTCCAACTGATATGTTGACACCATTGCTGTCATAATATCCAGACCCACATACACATTTTCCATCACTATTACACATTGCATTGGTAATATTACAGGCGTCAGGCTGCGGACAGCTGGATCCTAATCCGACCTCTGAAAACATAAAAAGGCTGATTGAAGATAACACTCTTGAATGAACAATTTAAGAGTAGGCAAATCACATCTTCAGTCAGGAAGTTCAATATACACAATAAACGCAATCCACATTCTTACGGTGGAAATTAATCTATATAAGCTGTTTTCCTTCTGGGACCGGATATAATGGTTGTCAGGAATGTCTCCCTTCGGTCTCATAGTAGACTGATTAAGAACATGTTGCGCCATTACAAAATTGAAACAGTATGAATACATAATAGTGACCGTGGACACAATTTTCTAGTGCTCCACAAATGAAACGAGTTTAATGTTGCAATGACTTTTACAAGAGAGATGGAGAGAGAATGAAAAGGAAAACGAAAGAGATGTAAATAATCACAATCAATTCACGCAAGCATTAGCCAGTCTAAAAAGAAGATCTTGAGTCAACATGTAACATGATATCATGGATAGTTCTAATTTGTTTTTAAAATAAGGAATGATGTGATGTTCTCGTTCCCTATTCTCTTTTAATTGTTCGCTTTATATTTTAACACACAATGGAATCTACATACCACTATCCAAAAGAAAGCTTTTATAAACATTGTGTACAAACTGCCCAGCAACTATTTAGCACTGTAGAGCACCTTTTCTCGAGAATTAGGTATGTTAAAGTGATGAAAAGAATAATAACTCAATATTTGGTAGGAGGAAAACTTATATGTTTCAATTTCAGTTCATTCAGATACAACTTCATATTGAGCAGTGCATTATGCTTGTCCACAAGAAAAGAAATTGCGCAACTGTTCCCGACTGTCAGGGGAATGTTGTTTGATTATCAGCTTACTTTCTACATTGAGGCCTCATTATCGTTTTAAGAAGAAAGCATAAATACAAAACATGTTGTCGCCAAAGAACACTGACACAAACATATACTTAGAGATTGGATTTTGAACCAGGGGGATTAAATTATGCCAATTATCGGACAATGGGTGTTAACCCTTTGAGAAGCCAAGCTCAGATCAATTGTTACAGGAGCAAACTGTGGACTCCGATGTCGTATTAATACTATAAAAAAATCCAAAATGACGTTCCCGAATATATACATGTACACAGCAAAGATTAAAGGGTGGGAACAGTTTCTTCATGCTCATCCAAAATTAAGGTTTCCTCTATATTGCATGAGCAAATAATTTCTCCTAAAAATCTACATTTCATAGTCGACTTTTAGAATTAAATGGAAATTCCTACAAACGTAACAACAAAATGAGAATTAAGGGTAGACACGATAACATTCACTTTACAATAACAGCCTTTATTAAATACTCCTTTTTATATCCGTTAACTTTCCAGTGTCAGAATTGTGCAGTATTTTACGATACAGAACACCTTGATATTGCACGCACATGTACGACACGTGTCCCTAGGAATAGTATAGTGAATTTGGAACTACTTTGTAAACAAACTATGTACACGCATGAATCTTCCAAACAAGCAAATGAATGAACGTGATATTCCACAATTAACGTTAGAGACGCAGTATTAAGAATACTATTCTCATCATTTGAACAGATATTTAGGAGAAATGATTAAAACGTTCGTTAATGGAATGGTTCAGGCAAAGACCAGTGCTCTCTGGGATGTATAAAAATAACATAGAAAAGGATACTGAAATCAAGGGCTATCGTATATCTATCAGAGACTTGTCATTTTATGAGTCAAAGTACTGAATCCGTGCTCAAAAATGCAACTGAACGTTTTGGTATAAAAGTATGGGCCTCAGAGCCAATACGTCATGGCAACGAAGAATTATTATTTCCGTTGGCTGAATAGACTGTCAAACACCAGTTGCTTTCCAATTGTCCGCGTTAACTTTGTTGATACAATCTTTCGTATTTAGGCTAGCGATTGATTCCATAACAGGTCCTAACATAGCTGGGATCCCTATAAAGAGCATGCAGGTGACAAGAAATAAAAATTTCTTCTCTCCTTGGTAATTAGAGTGGCAATAATACACTTACCTTTTTACACATTGAAATTCCTCAAAATCTATATTCTTAGTTCTGAAAATCTGAATTCCATGAACTATGTCATCAGTTCTAAATAAAATTTGTAATTACTCAATATTTGGTAGCAGGAGAACTTACATGTCAACCTTACATATGCTTGTTGACAGAAATATATACCTGCGATATCTGAAACGCCTAATCAAAACTATGGATACCTCACAACAGCTTGAGATAAGGATAACAAATTTCTACTGTTTCCCATTTCAAGAAAATTACTGATCAAGATCTATATTCGTGTCTACAATTCCTTGCCAGGTATTTTTGTTTTTTCTCCTTTCTGTCAATTTAACTAGTACGTTGAGCATGAAAGGTGAAGTATGTGACATACGATTTTAATAAAGAAGAAGAACCGAATTTCACGTTTCACTTGATTGATACATTCGTCAAGCGTGATAATCGAGTAAACACTGGAAGAACTCAAGTAGGGAAAGGGAGATTGTTCGTACAGATTGTTAAGTCATTGTTAAATCTACAAGAGCTCACTCCGCCTAAACACTATCATTTCTGATTTGCAGAACAACAAATTGTCATCACGCTAATTAATAAATATCGAAAACTAACTACCATACTCATGTGACTATTGTTTCCAGTTATCATCAAAAGGTATGTATCCACAAAGAGTTCTTTTTTTATGTCAAAAATTAATATCTTAACTTTCCCAGCATATTTAAACAATCTAAATTGACTTTCTGAGGACGGGGCATAAGAATTTGACATTTTTGATGACTACGACACAGATGCTACTATATCTCCTAACGCTCAGCTAAGGCACACATGAGAGAGGAACAATGAACATTATGATTGATATTTGAAAATGAAAAAAATAAAAGTTTTTGTTTCAAGTGTCGATGTAGCGTTTCCTAGACGGGAAATATTATTACAATATTTACGCAAATAAAGGAATTTAAAATATTTTCACATCGCAAACTTCTTATCAGGAGAATTAATTTATTTTAAACACGTTTGCCTGCTTTGCAAATTCCTCTAACAACCGAATAAGTGCTCTTACACTAACATGTGCCATTAGTGCCAGACACAGGTACTTAGCATTCAGCATATTGGTCGCTGCATCCAATACTAGTGGTTAAGAAACGGGTTTCATTCTTAACTTATCGTAGCAATAGAATTCATCGAAAAGGGCTCTTCCCCTTCAGCAAGGAGTAAGTGTCCGATTTGCATTTGTAGCTACACCCAGGCAGGAGATATGTCAGATATGCATTTAAACACTAAGGTAATAATTATGAACCTTCTTTTCAAAATGAAATTGTTTATTCATGATCTCTGGCAGTTGTTGGGGTTCTTGAGAGTAAGCAATGCACGAATAACCAATAAAGAAATGAAAAACCGTTTCGTCATGCTTATAGTAATATCCCTATTCTTCTTCTGATAGTGGCGACATTTGTTTCGGAATAAGCAAGGCCCAAAAATCTGAATGTTTTATATTTGGATTCATTCAGTCCTTAGTATCATACTTAATAGCTCCATAATGGTTTCGTTTCATCTTGGTGATTTTCAGCACTACTACGCAAGCGGAGATTTAAGTACCGAGGCAATTGGATTAAAGAGATTTGCCCAAGAATACAATACAGGACCCGGACTGTAAATATGATAGCATTGAATCTCAAAAAGAAACCTCAGCTCCATATCAACCAATCAACGAACACTGGTTCATCAAGGAGGGATAGAAACAAACTTCTCGAATGTCTATTTCATTTGCAAAAGGACTTTGACTCAGAAATGCTTGCACACGTTCACAGTCAACCCCTGTATGTTTCACAAATAAACATTTAGAAAAGAATAAACAAATGCTCGAATGGGGAAAATATGTACTACGTCATATAATATGAATAGAAAGGCATTGAAAAAAGACATTGTTATATCAATGAGACTATAGTATATGACAATCCTTGGAAAAACAAACACTTAATCATTTCCTTTGACGTCATTCATTTTACGGTGTACAAAGCAGGGCAAATCTGTTCGTGAATATGGCCCGATTTGACTTGCGCAAGCAGGCTTTAGTTATTTCCTTATTTTATACTTCAACACATTGACAATATTGATATTCATTCTTGCCGTTGCCACTATAGTTCTTTTTGCATAAAATGCTAAAGTGTGAAGTTATTTTGGCTGTTTGCTTTAGAAACCGATTTGCTATATGAGCAAAATAAACAACTTAGAAAAGTAATTCACCAACTCCCACCGGTGACAATCGACGGAGAAATGTTAGAATCTGGTAAAATGAGAAGGACCTCAATAGTTCAGTATGGAGAATCAACTGATTTCTAAATAAAATTGAATTTCATGATAATTGCGCTGGAATTTGTCTCTGACCATAACAGTAGCAACAGTTTAAAGTAGTTAACCGCCACAAGCAACACATATTCATTGGAGAGTACTTTGCAATTTTACATATTCTGATTAACACAAATATCTTGAGCTAAAGACAACGATTTGTATTTTTTCCATCTCAGCACATTTGTCGAACAGAATATGCAGTCGTGTTCACAAATGTGTTGTTCGTTCGTTTCAGAAAGTCAGTCGAACATACAAGGGTGAAGTATTAGAGATATGTCATTAAGAAAGAAGAAGGGAACTTCATGTCTGACTAGATTAATCTATTCATAAAACTTGAAAATTGAATAAAGATTGGAAAACGCTAGTATGTTAACCAAACAGTTCTTGCAAAATTAATAATCAATTTGATCTACATGACCTCATTCCGACTGAAAAATCGTTTCTAACATGTATGACTATGAATAGTAACCAATCTAATTTACGACTATCCACAGATATCTAGCATAATTGTGACCTGAGTATTCTTTCTAGTTTTTAGCAAGGGCCATGTTGACATGGGTTCCCTTCTGATATCAAGAACTAATAACTTCAATTGTCCAGCATATTTAATCAGTCCCTATTTATTTCCAGAAATTGCTGCATGGGACTTTGCCATTGCTGAGGACTAGGATGGAGATGCTACTATATCTCCCAATGTTCAGGTAAGGCTTCAATGAAAAAAGGAACAATGAACTTTGCAATTTTGCTTTTGTGTGTGGATAGGGCGTTCTTTAAACGGGAAATATTATTTCAATGTTCATAGGATAAAGAAATGGAATTAAAACGTGTGCTTGCATCGTCTACCTGTGATGTAGCTCAGATACTAGAATAGATTTATTTCAAACTTGTTTTACCTGCTTTTGATATTCCTCAAACAACGGAGTAATTGCTCTTATATTGACAGGTGTTATTAATTCCCGACGCAGTTGCATTGCATTCAGCATATTGGTCGCTGCATCCAATACTAGTGTTGCAGGATGAATTCAAATCGGTTAAGTAAAGGGTTTAATTATAAACTGAACGTAGCACAAAAATCAAAAGAGACTCTTCTACTTTAGTCAGGATATAAATGAAATATTATTTCAACCCTTATAAACTAATTATGGATTTAGATTTACTTTTCCAAACTACCTTTTGTATTTGATTTAACAAATAGTAGTTAACTTTATTGAGAGTAAACAAGGCACGAATAAGAAACAACTAAATTAAAGATAGTGTCTTCCTGCTTAGAATAATATCCCTATTTCATTTCTGATATTGGAGAAGTATAATCCGGGATAAACATGTCCAAATGATCTCAACTTTATTTCACAATCTTTCGGAATCATTAATATCATACTGGGTAGCTGCAAAACGGGTTGCTTTCCTGATTGCCCACACAGCAATAAATAGGTTATTTAATGTTGATACTGTTGGGTTCAATTGCGTTGTATAAGAATACTATACGGAGGCTGACCCTGGCTGGACCTATAGCAAATTTGAATAATCTACATTGACTTTACGAAGATTCAATATAGGAATATGACATTGTTGAAGAGTTTGCCAAAGATGCTACTATATGTACCAATGCTCAGCTGAAGCATAAAACGAAAGAGGTATAGTTAACATCACGACTGCACTTTGAAAATGAAGAAAATAAAAGTTTTGGTATCATGTGTGGACGTCGCGTTTCCTTGACGAGCATCATTACTTCAATGTTTACATTAATTAACTAACTTAAAATGTTGTCGTCCTCTTCATAGACTTGTTATTACTTTTAATATTAAAATTAATTTATTTCAAACATGTTTTACCTGTCTTACAAATTGCTCCAGCAAACGAGTAATTGTTCTTACATTGACAGGTGTTGTTAATGCCAGGCGTAGGTAGATTTCTTTCAGCATTTTGGTCGCTGAATCAAATACTAGTGATACAGGATGAATTCAAATCTGATATGTGATGTAATTGTTAACTGAATGGAGCACAAGAATTAATCGAAATGCGCCTCTTGTCCTTTAGAGAGCTGTTTTGTGTCGGATTTACCGTTTGCAACTACATTAATTCGTACAATATCGAACAATTTTATGTTGAAATCTGATGGTCTAATAAGGGATATAGAGCCTTGTTCTGATAATTACCTTTTGTATTCAAGATATCTTATGTTAATAGTGGTTTTTGAGAGGAAACAAGGCACGGAGAAGAATTAAGTTAATGGAAAACAGAGTCTTTGTTTTTGGAATAATATGACTATTTTTCGTCTGATGGTGGAAACTTTATTCCCTAATACACATGACTAATAATCTTATCTATATTTCAGTGATCTCATGTAGCTATTAATATCATCTTGGGTAGCTCTATAACGGTTTGGTTTGCTTTGGCAAATTCCGGCACAGCGACACATTTAGGTTATTTGGTGCCTATGCGATTGGATAAAAGTGCTTTGTCCAATAGAACACTACAGGCGCTGGACTTATGGTACCAATGAGCCACCTTGGTCCATCAGATCCATATACTAGAAGCGACCAACACAAGTTAATCAAGGCGGTGTTGAAACAGATTTCTGAAATGTCTATTTCATTTTTCTTAGGCTTTGCCTAAGTAATTTTTCGGCTAGTTCAGAGTGAACTATGTCTACAAATAAGCATAGAGACAAAAAGGTGGTTGAAAGGGAAATTTTAAGTACTGCGTCAGATATTATGGATGGAAAGATAGTCAAATACGTCATTGTTAGTTCAAAGATACAACTGTACATGACAAGTAGTGGATTTTCAAAAGATTTATCATTTTACCTGATGTAATTCATGATATGGTTTTCGCGGGTGAACAAATCCGGTCATGGTCATAGTCTCATTTGACTTGAGTTATTGGTTTATTTTATATGTCGTCTCCTCCACGCTTTTGATATTTGTTCTTTTGATATTTGTTCTTGCTTTAGTACATGCTGTTCTTTGTTTGGAGTTAAAGGTATAGTCTGAGTTGATCGTGACTACTTGCTTTAGAAATTGATTTGATATATCAATAAATGTTTAATTTACAAACGTATTGCTCTAACACCTACCAGTGACATCAGACGTAGACATTTTAGAATTTGCTGGTTAAAAAATGATAAGGACCGCAATAATTTACTATAGAGACAAGTATCATTTTGAAACTGTAATCGCAGTTCATGATAACGCTAGAAATTGTCTCTGTCTATAATGGTAGCTAAGATTCAAAGCAGATAACCGTCCCTCTCCCAAGCAACTTGTGCTCATATCGTTGTGATTTTACTTATGCTGTTGGACAGAAATATCTACCCGTGGATCCCAAATACCATTCTGATATAACGTTACCACATACCAGCTTGAGCTAATGACAAACTTATTTAGCAGAATGTGCAGTCGTTTGTACAAACGTGTTGTCATTTCTATTCTATAACTGAATCGAACAATCAAGAGTGTATTATTAGAGATATGTCATTAGTAACATAGAACAGATCTTCATGTTTGGCTCGATTAATACATTCGTGAAACTTGATAATTGAATAAACATTGGAAAAACTGTAGTAAAAGAAGACTGTATGTGCATATCGTATAATCATTTTAGGAATCTACATAACCTCATTCCGCCTGAAAACTATCACCTGTTAATTTTGTAGACATACAACAGTCATCGAGCTAATAAACGAATGTCCTGAAATTAATAACATTATTATGCTTTATCATTTGCAGTTATTATCAACGACATGTATACATAAGGAGTTCCCTTATGATGTCCAAGAAATGTAACCAATTTTAACTGACCTCAAAACAATGTACATTACATTGTTAATGACTATTACAAAGAAAATATATCTCCCAATGCTCAAGTAAGGCGAAAAATTAATACAGGAAAACTGAACATTAACGGTCCATTTTTAAAATGATTGAAACTAACGTCTTATGTTTTAAGTGTGGATGAATCGTTTTCTAGAAATGTTATTTCAATGTTTAGTCGACATGTTTTCAATTGACCCATGCAGCCATGACTATTATACTGAGTAAGACGTGGTCTGGTGATTTATGACACAGCGGCTCAAGTACGTTACTTAGTGCCGAAACGATTGTATTAAAGAGTTTTGCCCATGAACACACTACGCAGAAATAGAGAAAGGAAATAATAAATCTCACTTGTCCACTCGCAATCATTAAAACGTTTTACATTGAAAATATTATGCTTTGAAAACTATCGAATCCGATCACTTTCTGAAACTACCCCACGACAGCAATGTTCACTCGAGCTTTAAGCTCATTGAATAAAATCATGTTTCATTTGTTGTGTGAAAATAATTAGAAATAAGCTAATTTCTAAACAATCAAAGCAAATATTATATTCTGTTAGAAAGTATAAACCGCTTTAGCTAACTTAGGGATGATGTCAACGTGAACCAAAAATATACGTCAATACCTCCAAGGGAATCAGACATGTTATGATTAAGTGCTTAATGGGGTTGTTATTCGTGAGTCGAATATAAGTAGTTGGGAAGTGTTCATCACTTTAATAATATTTGAGGGGTGCTCCTTAATTAAATCCATTTCCATAGGAAATGTCACATTTAGATTAAAATTTAGATTTAGTACTAAAAAAAGTTCCACGCTCAAAGCATTGGTTTTTTTTTTAAATTCTCCTTTAAAGATTCCACTACACTGGTAGAGCAAAATCTGTTTTACATTCATCTTTCTTTATGGCTACAGTCCAATGTTTGTCAGCTGAATTGTGGTTTGTAAGATTTTTCGATGTCACCTGAACCAGAAAATATTTTGTCCGGTATCCATGATCTGTGGGAGTTTTTTTTTATCGTTTCTCAAAATATAAGTGATGTCTAATGCTGCACAACATATTATAGTTATGGGTTAAGCTAACCTGTGTTTGCATGATATTTTTGTCCCTATTATAGTTATGGGTTAAGCTAACCTGTGTTTGCATGATATTTTTGTCCCTATTTTTGCTAAGGTTTACAACTGAATATTCGAAACAAAATTTCAAAGAACAAATGAAAACCAAGTTTAACTGTAAATAGTTATATATGCAACATTAAATTTGTAACAAAAGAGAATAGTTAAGACGTCATGGCATAACAGTAGAAATTCCAGATAGCCTCCATAATGTTCACAAATCTGAATTGTATGCATTTGATCTTTTGTTATAAAATTACTCATAGACTTCTTGCAAGACAGTACACTATTCAGACAGTTATAGTTTAAAGCGATGATTAGGTGCATTTGATAAATATACTCCTCATGAAGTGAGAGTTATCAGCATGATGTATACTATACAATGTCCTTTATTTATATTATAATAAGTGTCATCTGTCCAGTTTAGGCATATGTCTGGTAAGGGACAATTATATAACAATTTGTATTAGGGACCCTGTAAATGTCCTATATCAATGGGTGCATACTAGTTTAGAGAATGCTAATAATGTATTGCCAATGGTCTTGGCGAGGCAATGAAACTCTTTGATACAGCAGAGTTGCAAAGCCATAATGCCTTCATTTCTTCTAAATGCTAAATAATTTCCTTATTCAATTATAACAAATGATTGCAGATTTTATATACAGAACTGAGAGAAGGCAACAACAGGTATTTAGACTTTTCAATGCAATAAACAGTTCATTTTTTCTGTATGTTTAGTCGAGAACTCATCTGGTATTTACTGAGGAAAATATTTTCCTTATTTTTCACATATGTAAATTGCATTTATAACAATTCTTTTCCTGAGATTAGGACAGATTTATGAAACTGGCTTTGGAGAAGAATTCGTTAAACAAAAGTTATGCAGGCTGAATAAAGCATCCATATCTGGCAGCGGACCACCATAACTTTCATTACTTTGGGAGATGTTCCTGTCAGGATTCTGGTAGAGACATTTAATCTAAATCTGTTGAATGGATTTGCTGAAGAAGTTGAAAAAGCAAATTACGACGTGTGACAAATGAAGGACAAGTGTCGACGCACGAACGAGCATAGACCAAAGTATACCTTCATTGGGAAATAGTGCTAGGTGAGCTATAAATGAAGAAATGGTGAGCTAAATTTATATATGAAGAAATGGCCTTCAATCGGTCTTGTTATATATTCACACTCACTGATCTTGACCTGCGTCTCATTGTGCATCACATTCCTAGGTGCGAATACCTTCTGACATATATATTTAGATAAGTTAATCATGAAAGTTTGAATTAATATTTGCTTAATGTAGCACAATAGGCACATTGCCGTATATGTGCTAAAAGAAATGTGACATTGTTTTAATTTGGAAATTTTAATTTCTGGAATTAGGTCATGCGGTAGCATTAATCTGAACTAAATACTCGGTAGATACTAGTGTGCCAAATTGTCTACATGCGATTATTAGTTGCTGAACAGCATATATTCGTATCAACGATTCACCTGCTTTACAGCTTTTCCTGAAAGTACTGAACCAATAGCTGACAGTTCAGTTTAGATTCGGAATTCATACGTTGTGGAGAAATCCATAAAATATCAATTAATAATATGCACTGATCATAATGATTCTTGATCTGAACTGACAGAATCGTTAATGACATAGCAAACAGATTAAACTGAACAAGAAGTTACCACTAACATAGACATAGTCCACATCAGGGAAATAATAAACATATTATATTATTTTGGATAAAAATGATGGAAGATATTTTGGGCCAAATGCCTTTACTAAATGTTTATATTATGACAGTAGCAACATCTTTTCAGGCAGAACAAGTCTGTGGATATTTTAGGGATGACATATTTGTGTAATATAATGTCTTTTTTCATAATTTGTATGGAATACGAATCTTCTGAATTTTTGAAAATGTTTTATCATCAAGAATAATGTACCTGGTTTACAGACGGTTCCACTTTTGGTATATCCTGACCTGCACTGACACTTGGCATCAGCGCACACCGCATAGAGATCGGAACATCCATTCACTGCATCACATTTTGCTTCTAGCTCTGAAAATTGAGTTCAAACAATGAGTTGATGTTATGGAAAACGTCCTTAAATAATAAATCATGTTCAATTCAAAATGATGCTTAATTTATTTTGGACTGATATACATTGTGGCGTCATTGTAAGCCAAGGAGTAAATCCTCTAAGCAGAAGCACGTCATCAAGAAGACTCTGAAACAAGCTTTCACATCAAAAGGAAGCGCCCTTTCGATATGCAACTATGCTTCGAAGATAAGCATTGATTGACTCCTTCATACAACAGAAAAGGAAATGTTGGTTCAACAGTTCAAGAAAATTGTCTCGCTCTCGCAATGATTGGTTAAGCAGATTGATGTATACTCACTAGAAACATGGAAGTCGTTTCACCCGCAGACTCGGGAGAAAAGGATCTTAGCGGATTTTCTCCCATCCCTTGTGACAAAGACAGAGCGAATTAATATAATTAATATATCGAAAGATCATGGATCTAGTAAACATATTAAGCTAAATAAGATTATAATACTAAATGGTCATAAAATCATTATTTTCTTAATATAGTTTTCCCTGATTAGTATTTAATACTATTTCTATCTATGTTTGAAAATATCATATTATTAAAAATAGCTTACCTCCTTTACAATGGGTTCCATTTTCGGTATATCCTGTCTTGCACTGACAACGGTTCTCAGTGCAATCTGCGAAGGGGTTGGAACATCCAATGCTGCTTTCACAGTCGAAGCCCACATCTGAAAATTCAGTTAAAACACAGAGTTTGTGTTGAGGGAAAATAAGTTAACAATAAATCCTGTTCACAGCAGGTAATTTTTATCTGTTTTGGACAGGTAACGCATGAAAAGATAGAAACACTAGTGATATGGTGTTCCTATTAAACCTATAAAGATTGTAATTATGCAAGCTAAATATAAACAAAAATCAGCAACATTTGGTTGCAAGAAGAATAAGCAAGCCATTATAGTTAAGAGATAGCTTGAATATATTGTTTTCTCCCATGAAGTCGATATAAGTGAATATTTCGTTAATAAATATATATAGCTATCTAGACATGTTAGTGTTCCTTTTGCAAAAACATTTCAGATTGTTTCGCCAGCTATCTCAAGTCTACCAACAAAACTATCCTTTCAAAACGAAAGATATTTTTCATCATAATCTGGAATTGCAAAGGGCTAAATGTGATAAAACTTCCGAATTAGATATGTAGGAACTCTATCTTTCACTTAGGATGTCATGATTTCCATTTCTTGTCGCCATGGGTAGTACCGCTTCGGTCTCTCCGTGTTCTTTATTTGTTATGGCTTGCGAAGCTGTCGGCTTGCAGCCTTGCAGCCTATGGCTATACCGATGTTACTTAATATCACAAATGGCATATATTGACATAACTATAATGCTTTATATATATATATAATTTGAGTAGCGTTACTTGGTCTTAGCTCTTTATAAACATTCATAGAATTTAGTCATGCAGTCTTCTATTCTGTAAGCTATGAGTTCATAAGCATAGTAACTACTCAACTACTCTAAGCTAAAGTAACAATCTTGATATTGTATGTTTTTCTTCGTGTATTATCGATGACGTATCTATTCGTCGTGCCAATATCACTGGCCTCTGTTTTTCTACTTTGATTATTTCCTCGCGTCGTTATCTTTGAGGGTCCATCTTAATTCTTCTATTAATGTTGACCTCTTCGAAAGGTTGACCTTGTTCAGTCGCAGTACGTGCACACGCTTTGTACCAATCACTTATCTTCTCTTGTACAGCCGTTTTACAATCATAAGAAAAGACTCAACATGAAGATTTAAATCTTCGGCGAGTGTGTGTTCCTGGGGTTTCTCACCACGTTTATTTAGAAACACACCGACAAAGACTTTGTTTGGTGTCTCTGTTACGATGACAAGTGGGACTTTGTAGAATTACAGTCCAGATCGTTCTCTTCTTAGCCGAGTCAATGTTGGTTTAACAGAGTCAATTGGAAATGTAACAGGGGTGGATTCACTTCATCCGTGCAGAAACAGTCTTGACTGATTCCGTGCCAAGCGGGCGTTACCACCTACTAATGCTATAACTCAGATCTGGTCTCGAGTTGGTAGCGACACTAAAGATGGTACCAAAAGTCGAGTTCTATTTGTCACTTGCCTTAGATTATATTTGGGGGCCTGGTACCACCACACTCAAGCAGATTATCGCTGACAAGTGGAGCCTTATTGGTATCGATGTTGGCATCCGCTGTCGGCTGGTCTAACACACCATCCGCGAATTCCGTAACATCATCACAGCGTGGTTCTTCCGAATGCATCATCTGTCTGTCTGTCTGTCTGCCTGTTAGACTGCCTCTCTCTCTCTCTCTCTCTCTCTCTCTCT